>UXGD01004259.1:0-17657 GCA_900474315.1 Torymus auratus | reverse complement strand
ATTTATGTTTTTTTTTTTACTATTTGTACATCTTTTGCTCTTAGCTATATCAAGGTTTGTGGTAATCTTTAACCACTGAGTAAATAATTGCATTATTTGGATCATCTATCTATTTGTATTGAGATTCAGTTTCTTTTGCTTATACACTATTAAATAGTATTTTATAATTATCGGATTTCATTGTACCGTTTATCTGTTTCGTTTAAACGATTTGTTAAAAATGTGCTTATCGATAATGTTATCAACACCTATCACAAATAATTGAATAAACTATAAAATTAAGTTTGATTTGATTAAAAAAAAATAAATTTTTATCAAGCGCACCCACAAAATAAAGGCAATGGTAAATAATCGATTCTGATTTTTTTCTGAATTTCTAATCAC
Source organism: Torymus auratus (assembly GCA_900474315.1). NCBI lineage: Eukaryota > Metazoa > Arthropoda > Insecta > Hymenoptera > Torymidae > Torymus > Torymus auratus. The sequence continues at coordinate 17,273 of UXGD01004259.1, read as the reverse complement.
GTCTATTGCAGACGTCGTATTTTAAAATCCTACTCCTACAGAGCTGCCACTACAAAATTGAAGAAAAAAAACGCGCCAAAGTTAGAGGGTTTTTGAAACCTTCGCTGAGTTAGAGGATTTTTTATACCTTTGCCGAGTTAGCGGGTTTTAGAAGCCTTCGCTGAGTTAGCGGGTTATTCCTCTCAGCCGTCGATGTTCTATTGCAGTAAAAATAATTTTATAATTGGTTGTTAATGTAAAAAGCTGGTTTTATTAGATCTTTACAATTAGTATGTCTAATGGTTTCCACGCATTATATTCCTGCAACTTCTTTTTTATTCAAACATAAGATCATTTTATAAATATCGTTAGACAAACTAGAAAATATCATTTTATGTACAAGTATGTTCAAATGAAATCCAATACTGTATTATTAACTCCAATTTTATTTTTTTCATTCAAAGAAATTTTGATTTCTTAAAAAAAGCCTTTAACTTTATTTTTCATTATTTTTATTGAAATATTACGAAAGTATAATAAATACGTTTTATCAAATTATCTTACAATTTTTGGCATTCATAATATACATACAACAACGAGTGCATTAGTGAAAGTTCTAGTCTTACTATGTATACAATGCTATAAAAATTACAAGTGTTAATGAAATTTGTTAAAACAAAAAAATAAACTTAAAAACGACTGATAAAAATAATACTTCAGTATGTACTTTGTTCGTGCATAAAATACATTTTCATACATATAAAAATGTATTTGACAATGTAAAATCAAATATTATATCAACACATTTTTCGTTGTTCTCTCACAAATTATCATAAGAATCGCAGTATAGTAACATTTTCACAATAGAATTATCAACAATTCATTAAATCTTTAAAAACACACCTTTACATTATTCAAATTAGCTATGATGTCTTTCAATTTAAAGAGTTGAGATATTTACAAATTTAGGTGTGCCATTACTTAACTTTCGAGCACCTTCCCAGATTATAACAGTACAGTCTTCGGTTGCAACATATAAATGATGCTGATCACATGACCATGTAATTGCCACTATCCCACCACATCCTTTACTTCCACTATTGATTTCACGAACCAATCTTAAATCCCAACTGCTCCAGAGTCTAAAAATATTTTTGTTAATGTTTAATGATAGTAATATTTAGAGTATTCATAAAAAAAATATTTAACAAATATTTTATTACCTTATTGCTCCATTATCCAAACCAGTTGCAATAACATTGACAGAAACACCTTCTACGGCATTACTGTAGCAAAGAGCAGTAATCTTTCTCCTTGATACAACAGAACCAACTAATTTTGCATTAATTGTGTATACTCTTAATTCAGACTGATTGTCTGGACTGCTGCTATTATTTGAATCACATGTATAATAAACTATGGCAATATCACCTAAAGTTTCACTGACTGAGACTAAACTGATTGGATCAGTTTGATCACGAACAATTGACCGAACATAAGTTAAACTGTAAACAATAAAATATGTTATGGTTTAGATATACAAAACAAAACATAATAGTATATTACACACCTAGGGAGTAAAAGTAAAGAATGTCCCAGATCGCCTTCGACTCGGGTGACAAACGTGCGATCTGAGGCATTCTTTATTTGCTCCTATGGTGCGTATACGATTTTTTGCCTAGCAAGGCCGCGAAAGTGGTACTTTTGGCCCGCTAGGCAAAAAATAATTAAACTATTCAATGGTAAGCTTACCTATTCAAATCCCAAATAACCAAAATGCCTTTACAATCACCTGAAACAGCAATACTAAATGGACGAGACAGATCAATAGCAGTAACCCGACTTCTATGAGCTAGTAGAACAGACGGTGAAGTAGAGTTAAATTCTATTTTTCCAGTAATGCTAATAGTGACACTGTAAACTACTACTCGACCAGATGCATATCCAATCCAAAACTGTCCACAATCAGGTGAAGACTTCATGATTGTTATCTATAATTTTCATAATTTCATAAAACATTCAATTAATGACAAAAATGGGTTGATATACCAAAAATGTGGTGTACCAAAATAAAAAATAGTTGAGACTTACAGAATCTAATCCAGAAGATCGTATAAGAGGTCTTGGTGGTTGTTCTTTCTTAGTTTTCATTCTTGCAATTCCATCTGTGCTATTCCACGAAACTAATGCTGCACCTATCACTGCTGTATTACTTAACATGCTTGCCCCTATAAACATAACGTATGTTTTTAATCAGAACATATAAGACAAGTCAATAAAAACGTTTTTTTAAATTATATACCTTTATCTTTGGAATATGCAAGTATCAATGTTGTACAAATAGGCAGACCAAAAACATCTCCAGTTGCCAAAGGTACAAGAGAAGCCAGCAATACTCGATGCTTGTGCTTCCAGCAAAGTATTGGTTCGTTACCTGGTGCACCAACATAGTTGCCCCACCTTATACCTGATAAAAAATGTGATATAGTAAATTATATGCACTTTCTGATTGATTCTTCCAAAAGTATAATTATACTTTTGATCATCATACATATATGTATTTTTCTTACCTTCAATACCTTCAATCGCTTGAGGAATGTTACTAGGCATTGTAAGTCCAAGATTTTGAATTGGTAATGGATGGGACGCTCTGAATAATTGTGCTGGAGTCTGCCCATAAGTTTTTACCATAGTTTCCCAGGCTTGTCTTTCCAAGGGATCTGCTATTTGTTCAACATCAAATCCATAGTAGGTCTAAATAAAATTTTTGTTATTAGGTATATGATTTCAGAAAGTAAAAAAAAAAAAAACAAGTAATTTCATTAAATACCGCTGGATGAAAGACGTTTATTGCTTCGACCGCCGGCCCTCCCGTTTGTCGGAATCCAAAAACCAAATCTACCCAGAAGGGCAACATTTCTCGCACTATCTCAGACTCTAGTGCGGCTCTGTGAGCTAGGATGAACAATCTAGCATCACCGCCACACCACTGGGGCAATTCGACGTCACCAACTCGACAGCCATTCTGTCTCACACCAAAGTTGAAACCTGAAATAATTTTCGTTTTTTAATATAATTGCAAATAATTTATTTTTTCTATGTGAGCTAGTTAATAGTTACCTTCGTAATTGAGCAAAAATTCGGGCAAATAAAAGAATTCAGGAATAAGCTCTTTTACATCGGTAGTCGAGTCGCAGCTTGTAAGACGCCACGTCGTAGCTAAAGCATGAAACGTTCTATCTGGGATATCAAAATTATCATCTGCAAACAAATTACTGGTTAATATAATGATACATTTTCCGTGACAGTAAGAAAAATATAACGTCTTACCCTGATAGTTGAGGAACATACTGGTAAACGGCGGAAGTCGTACCAAAAAATGCAAAACCGTTCCCGAATTGCTATAATGAGATCCATAGTGAAAGGGTTCCTGGTTCAAGGCCACTAAATTCAGACCTTCCGATAATGCCTGTTTCAAGTACTATAAAAAACAAGGAATGTTATTTACGAAAATATCATTATTACAAAAACTACTGATAATCTAATGATAATAATAATACGTACGTTGTAGTTGTTAATATAATGTTGCTCATTTTTCTTATCCTGGACAGCCATGGGACGTTTAAAATTTCTGCAAAATAATACCAATTAAATAACTACTGACCAATTTGTAAAATTAAACAGAGACAAAACTAATAACGCATCTTACCGATATATCTTTGGATTGCTCAAATCGATCTTCTCGCTGACATAATCAGCAAGTACGAAAGGAAACACCGGGTACTGCATCAGATCGTTGTATGAACGACCGGCCAATTTGTTCAGGCAAGTGATGTACTCCCAGTTCGTCAATGTACCGCTACGCCAGAGAGCCAGAGCCTCATCCAAGTCGTCTCCGGGAATACGCCTCGGCAGATTGCAGTTGGAAAGCTCTAGTGCAAAATCGTCTCTTTCCTAAAAATTAAATAAAAAAACAGTTGTTTCCGAAAAACTATGCCATTTACTATTCATTTAAACTGATAATAAAAGAGCTTACCTTAGAGGAATCAAATGCCAACAAGTACGTTCGACCAGTGATGAGGAAAATCTCAATAGCCCTCTCCTGGAGTTGGTATCTGCGCCGATGTAGCTCGCGTATGTCCTCCAAGCGCCAGGCTGTACCACCGGCCATAGCTAGGTCCAATCCACCCAAGGCGATCTATAAAATTCAAAAATATAATATCCCATCATCAACAAATAAAGAGTCAACAAATAAATACTCACATCTGTGTGCAAAGGCATGTCAGGATTATCCGGCACGAAGTAAAAGCAGGTCTCCCCGATCAGCGCTTCGCCGGACAATTCAGCCTGCGGCGTGACCACTCGAGCCTGCGACATCTTTCTTATCCTTTCGCTCGTGTGTAGCCTCTCGATCAGCGCCGTAGCGTTAGCGTCCTGCCGACCACTTGTGAAGAGGTACGATAACGGCGCTTCGATCCGGCTGGCATCTGTCAATTCAGAAGCATAAAGTTAACAACGTAAACCTAAAAACCTAAGGTACACATTCACAAAACCTACCCAATTTATCGACGTGCTCTGGTAGGAAGAACCTCTCATCGATGTTCAAGTGACACCGTTGCAGTCTGATGCGCACCCTAGCCGGACCTTCGGTTGGATCCAGCTCCCAGCTTTGCGGATAGCTCTCGGGGAAGTACCACGGTCCGCGCTCATGAGTCAGCCGACGAGCTAGGTCGCGCCACTTGGCCATTGCCTGAGCCTCGAGGGAGCGCGAGTGCTTTAGCCGTTCCATGAGGAATTTACGCTCACGGTTTTGCTCTTCCACTACCGTGCGTGTGATCGCCATCGCGCTTTCGGTTAATTGCTTGGCGAGCTGCTCGTATCTGTTGGAGACCCTGTGAATTGTGCGAGTGGATTAGTCATTAATAATTTGAGATAGTGGGATTCCAAATCAAATTGTTACGTAAGAAGTTAGATGAAATCTTACATGAAATCTCGCGTGAAATATGATTGAATTTTATTCTAATATACTTATATACTACAGGAGAATGATAATTTTACATTAAAAAAAAAAAAAACAAATTGACATTAGACTTGTCAAATATTATCTAATCTTATCATCTAATTACCTTAGAATCGCAGGCAGCTGGCTCTCGATCCAGATCTCCCGTTCCCTCAATAGCTCGCGTCTCAGCAGAATCAACTCTTCCGCCCAGACTTCAGAATTACCCTGATCGATACTCTTAGCCAGATCCCAGATCCTCAACGCCTCCGCGAACTCATCACAAATCCTAGCATCGGCACTCGGCATCTCATCTTTCTTCTTCAGCAAATCCCACAAGAAGACACTAAACTTCTGCTCAACCTGTGGATGAACTTCCAGCAGCGTCGTCAGAATCTCACGCGCCTTTGGTTCCTCCAACAACGAGCGCACCGCATACACCCTCGTGCTATTACTCTGATGAGGACCCATCAGCCAGACCATAATCTTAGCCGTGTTCTTTCTCAGCGCGGGCTTGACGGACCAGGCATTGAGCCAGTAGGTCTTCTTGTTCAGCGGACTTGAGATTCCGTGTAAAAGTATCGAGAAGAGTCTCTTCGTCAGTTGCAGCTCGCTGACGGATGTTGCCTCGTCGGCGGTTGTTAGGAAATCGACGGCTCGGTTTAGGGTCACTCGGAAGCGTTCGTTCGACTCACCCTTGCCCGGTTCACGCGTCGTTGTATTGGAGCCGACTTGTAAGCTGCCGTAGCTCGAAGATCGGGAGCCCTGGTCGCTTTGCTCGCCCGACGTGGTAAGCGCTGTCAAACAACGGAAAAATTCGTTCTCTAAGATTCATCATTTATTACATGATCACAACTAAATTTATCACACAGAAACGTTGACAGCACATAATACAGTTGATCATACAGTTACGATACTAAAATGCTATTAATTAAGAAATTTTCATAAATGAAAAATTATTCATACCACTTCTCAAATGCGACGTCGCAGCCAGGTACGACGCGTTGCTCTTCAACCGGAAACCGGAATGATTCGACACCTTAGCCGTAAGCACATCTAGTTCTCCGTCGAAGAGTGCCACTTGCGCATCCCTGATAGCGGACACGCAACTTTTGGTGGATCCACAATTCAGCCTTTCTTTAAGCTCAATGTGGTTGAGGATGATGTGTAACTCCGTCACGGCTTGCATGTGATGATTGCCTGGCGAATCAAGAAGCTTTGTGGCAATGGCCACAAGAAGGACGTGCATATCGCGGAAGAAGGCTGTGGGAAAGCCGACGTGGGAGGCGTTGACGAGACCCCTAGCGAGTGATTCCATTAGTCCTTGTTCCAGTAGTGTTCTCAACGAATTTGGATTCTGTGTAATAAATAAAGGAAAAAAAAAATTAGTTTGGTGGTCTAACATTGATTAGAACTATGTACTTGTGAATGATTTCGTATGAGATCAACAAAAGAATCACCAAAAATATCTCATGAAATCTCATGTAAAATCTCATGTAAGATCCCAAATGCTAACTTTCAACATTTTATAGAATGTTTATAAATGTTATTATTTAATACCAAAATATGAGATCCGATGCGAAACCTCTCATCTCATCCCTTAACAAAAAAAAATCGAATTCTGAAAAATCGATGTCATACCATTTGAAGTTTTAATTGAAATCACACATGAGATCTAACGTTAAATTTTTTCTAAAACTATAACACAATTAAGTCTTTCATTCATACCCACGTAATAAGGTCGGTAAGAAACGTAACAAGAGGCCTAGCCACATTAACATCCGTAGCCGCCGCTTTGGGAATCATCGCCAGGAGTGGTGGCATAGCGGATAAACTAGGTCCCTTTAGCGCCAAGTTTTCCAGTGTCACCACCAGCGGCTCGCTTCCAGGGTACAGCGAGATCTGATTCGCCAGATGGACAAAGTACTTTTGCTTGATGAACTTGTTCTGCTCCTCATCGCTGGCGCGCTGCAGGTACACCTGGATGAGCTTGATCAGGGCTGTCCTCACCCTCGCATCCGGATTATTCGACAGGACTAAGAGCAGCTCGACGCGAAGCACATGTTTCAGCACCGAGGTCACCTGACTGTCGGGTAGAACACGAAGTGCATCACGGAGAAGTAATAGTAGGCCTTCACAGACAAGTCCTTGACATGCCCGTTTTCGGTCGGCCCAGCTGGTCTGCTGTTTGTCGTTTTCCTGCTGATTGGAACCCTCGCTCGCTGCAATACCTGAGTCCTCGCCTGCGCTCGTATCCTGACCTTGTGACGAAGTTTCATTTTCAACGTTTAGCTCGTCGGCTTTTTCATCCTTTAGAGATGACTTTCCCTTCTGTATCTGGACGTTCGCCAGAGCTTTACTCAGTTTGACGTTCTCTAGCGCACTCATCGATTCGTTCGAACTAGCCAAGAGACTCTGAAATTTTTTTCATTCTATCATTAGATCTTTCAGTGTTTATTAAGTAAATAGGTTCGTTTCATGACTTAGACTCACCTTCATGGAAGACAGTTTCACCTCTTCTAGAGGCGTGAGCAAGAAATACATGTTGTGCCTCGAGTGAGTTACATAAGTCTCTGAGGCTTGGTGGACAAGTATTAGGTAGTCAGTGATTAAAACCAGATGAGGAAATTCCGGAGGAGCACCCATGAGCGCTCTTATCAGTTCTACTACAGCACTGCCCGTGGTTGGATCTAGCAAGACGTTGACTTCTTCGTACATAAAGTGTTCCTAATAGAATGACAAAAGCGGTTGAAAATATGAAATTCAAAACATTATAATTTACATTTTTAATTATATCAAAACTAATAGTTTACATAAAAGTTATTCTTATACTAATATAATTTAAAAAAAAGAATTTTACCTTGCACATGACTAATATCGAATCCACGATCCTTATACGATTCAGCTGCGAAGCATTGAACTCCCTGTGCGGATGCTGATCCTTTAGCAGATACAGCATCGCCTGAAGCAGCAAATTCAGCGCATCATACACAGCCCAAGTCCTCCAGGCCTCGAGCGCGTACTTGAGTAGCTCGGGGTCGGTGATGACAGCCTCGGAGTTCTGGCAGATCATGTGGGTCTTGGTGCTCGCGTCCTTTACAAGGATCGGACAGTCGCAAGCCGCGTCGAGGATGGCTTTGAGCATGTGTTTACCGGCATGACAGCGCGGGGATTCTAGAACTTTGATGAGGAGCGAGGCTCCACCTTCTATACGGTATTGGCTTAGGAGTTCAGAGTCGCTACGCGCTAGGTGGAGGATTACGGATAAAGCTAGAGCTTGCTCTTCTTCGGTGGAATTTAACTCGACGACCTGCGATTTTTAAGAATGGTGTAGAGTAATCATTTAAGATGTACGGTTGTCAATGAACAGCTTGGAAGGTTATGACTTACCCTGGCGAATAGATACAAGAAAACAGGCATTCCACCGATCAATCCAGCAGAAGAGATGAGTCCCCTGTAGCTTTGATTTCGCAGTTGCGCAGTTAAAATAGGTGGAATCGAAAGAGGAGGCTGCTGCGAAACTCTGTGCTCCGGCACGGAAGGAACTCGAAAACCAGGTTGGCCAGGAAAGAAGGTTTTGACAACTGTTGGAAAATATAAAACGTACTTATCAAACGTTATAAAAAAAATAATAATTTAAGTTGATATGTTATTAGCTGTATAGTTAACCATTTGCGTTAGCGACAGCTAGAGGATACAGATGAACAATGTTGGGATTCTGGGCTTCGTAGTTCAGCAACAAATTATCCTGCAAATCACGCAGATGTGAGTTTGTCGCGTCCATCACTGAATCCCAATCGATCTTTGAGTTGGACAATTTGATCTCAACGGTATAGGGTGCGTTGCCGCCTCCGGAACTTTTTTTCTTTTTTCTTTCCTGATCAAATTTTTCGCTATCTACAGTGAAAAAAAAAATTAATATGAAATTTCAATCGTCAGAGAATGGTTTTATATCGGCAAGTATAGAAGTACCATATTTAACTTCGTTAACGCCATTCAAGGCTCCGGACGCTATGAGTGGCGCGAAATCCGGTTTGACAGTGCTTAAAATGGAATCGGCGAGGTTTGTGAAGTTGGGTCCCAGACTAGCAAGATACAATGCCTTTTCACTAGTAAACACTGGACATCTACAAAATTAATAATAATCAAGTTAAAAAAATTCATATAAAATAATCGCAAGAAAAGCCATGACCGTACCTGAATATCATCAAGTTACCAAGATACCAAGCTCCACCGGCATTGGGGCCCGTCTGACCGAGCAGAATACACGTCGTTCCTGGTTTTCTAATCAACAGTCCATCGAAAGGCAATTGCGCTGTGATCTCCTTCCAGCCATCCACCCACAATACAACTTCCACAACAGCGCTGTGCTTGTTCAAAACGGTATCCTTGAAATTCATTGCTAAATGGTGCCACCTCCCTGAGGGCAGCATACCGTTTATCGAAGTTTCGGATATGGTGCGATTCGTCTTGTCGTCCGGTCGAGTTAATCGTAGTATTAGTTTATCTGTAAGTGGGATAAGTGACATTAACAAACTGATTATTTAGGAATCGGAGGGAAAAAATTTTTTGATGAATTACCAGATCTTAAATCAAGCCAAGTTTCTAGAACTAGAGATTCGAATCCGACGGACATCATGTGGAGTATTGATATAGGTGCTGGTGGGGCCGAAGAACCCATGGCGACTGAAAAGATGAATCCATAAATTTCTGTTCATTTATTAACGAATTAACTAATTCATACCTTCTCGACTCCAATTATCAGACAGGAGTCCCCAATCAGACAAGCTATCACTTTCCGAGTTCAGCAATGGATTAGTGTCGCTCATCATCTGCAAGCCTCTACTCGTGCCACACGATCCTCCCCTCTCGACGCGCAGCCAAAGGGATATAGAACATCCATGTAACCAAACTGGCCAAGAGAGCTCTGTACCGATGGGTAGGCAGACCGCATGCACTGACCATGGACTGCAAATCGCTGCAGACAGGTGCTTCTTCTTGAAATTGTTCACGAGGTTCTCCGCCTTCTCCAGGTTTTTATACTCCTCGATAACGCCCTTCGTGAATGGCTGCTCCTTGTACATCATGGGGAAGGATAGAATGAAGTTCGGTTGAGGTTTCGCCGTGAGGACTAGGCGGAATAAGGGCTCGAGAAGGGAGAGTAAAGGAGGCGATGGGGCTTTGAAGAAGGCCAGGTAAGAAAGTAGTTCTGAGGGTGAGATGGACTGCATAGATAGGAACGTGAGGACTTCGAGAGCTGCGTGTTGTAAGGCTAGAAAAATTTAATATTTGAAGAAAAACGCGTTTTCGTTATTTATAAAGTATACGTTAGATTTAGTATTTGTTACCTTGGTATTGAGAATCTTGAATTTCGAGAATATCTTTTAACCCTTCAATTAATCTCGTGATCACACCACTTGCTGCTAACGAAGCGCAACTCAAATTACTTTCTTTGCAAATAACGGCGACTCTCCTCAAGCCATTTGTAATGATTGCATTGTTCTCTTCGTTTAGATTTCTATAAAAAAGATGGCGATATAGCGTTAAGATATTATCATACGGTATATTTTAACATTTTTAACTCACTGTTTAGCAAAATAAATTAAAAGGTCGATGGTCAACGAACACAACGCTGGATGAGCATTAACGTTTCCTCTCGCCACTTCAAACGACCCGCTGTATTGGTTAACTCTCTTCGACATGTCTTGAGAATTTTTCACTGGGATTTCGATGTCAGCCTCGTAACCATCATCAGCCGTGACATAGTCTACGTTGCTGCTATCATCAGGCTCACCCCAATCGGTTGAAATATCCATCGTCATTGTCGATAGCTAAAAATAAAAAATAAAAATAGTTGTATTATAAAAGAAATTTCGATATACTTAAGCAGATTTTTGGATTATTGTACTCGAAAACATACTCTAGTGCGATGTTGTTGAGGAACTGTTTGTTCCGGACTTGGCCTCAACATTGAAACTTGCAGGAAAATTTCGACCAATGCTTCAATACCACGGCTTAACTTAATTTTCTCGTTCATTAAAGTAGCGCCAAGTTCCGCTATTAAATCACGTTCACCTAAAAGATTTGAAAAAAAGTTACTTTAGACATTTTATCCGACATTATAGATAAAAAAGTATAAAACCTAAGATTTCTTAAACTCACCAGTAGTTGAAGCAATAATACAACAAGTAACGACCGCTTCCATTACTCGAAGAGCAAATTTGTTACCGCCTGTAAAATGTTTAATTTTTCTTGTAAACTTTTGTACTTACACAAGCAAAGAATATTACTAAAACTACCTCTAAAAGTGTTATTATAATTGATTTAGAGTTTCTGAAATACAGAGAATAGATATTAACGAATCTTTGAGAGGTAGTTTTTTTGGCTTTTACGAAAATAAAAAAATTATTGTTACCATTAAACTGGTTAGTGGCAATAGACACCGCCAAATTTTTGGCAAGGAGTATCAAACTCTCAAATATCGGATGGTTTATCAGTTCTATACGAAACTTAGGACTGCACAGCATCACTCCTGCAACTGCTCTCCAGACACCGCTGGCCTGGTGAAAAAGTAAGCGCTGCTTGGCATTTTCCTCATTGGTCGGCGCACCGTCCCCGTCTTCACTCGTCTTGCTCAATGCACCCAATAAAGAATTTGTCTCTTTATCTAAAAAGTCAAATAAGGCATTTGCAGCAGGTCTCGTCGAAGCCTTTCCTGCTTCGTTATTATCCGCATCGTCATTGGTACAATTTATCTCCATAATCACGCAGATCTCCAGAAGTGCATAGACACTTTTAACAAACACTTGATTAGGTAGCAAATCTAGCACTTCATTCAATCCGTCAAGCTCGATGAAATTTTGGAACCTACTGGCATCGACTATCAGATTCGTGATTGCTGATAAACATGACTGAATGAGAAACTTTAGGATAGTAAAGTCAGCCTTGTTTACTTTGTACAAGGCTTTTGCCTTCAGAAAAGTCGGATAAAAAACGCGAAAGAGCAGCTCCTGTTTGACGGTAAAGGTAGCATGTGGCGTTACCTTCAGGAGATGCCTCATCGCTATATGGCACAACTTAGTATTCTCCGGATTGAGTATCTTACAGTAAATCTCTAAGAAATCCCATGGATGCGTACTTGAGGCGTTGCAGAAGTTGCAAGCTTCGTCGCTACGAGGATATCCTCCCAATTCCTTGAAAATCGTCTTCTCGATCAGCATAACAGCAAGCCCATAAGCTTGGTAATGCCCTTTCTTTAGGTAAGAAATGATACTGGCCAACAAAGGCTTTGGCGAAAAACAGCAACAAGTGCCAGTCATCGTCATGATCTTGATGAACCGTATTTGCAGTTCGCTGCTAAAGGAATGACTATCTTTGAGTAGGGACGTGAGAATGGAGAACAGTAATGATAACGAACAAATAGACTTGGACAACGAAGCTCGAGCTGTAACGACGTGAGTCGGTTCGGAGTAATACGGCAGTCCGAGGACGTCCAGGTGATGGTACATATCCTTGGTGTCCTGGTTCAGGCACGTCTTGTGCTTAGTACGCCGGCAATAGTTTACGTGACTCAGATCCTGTCTTATACGCTTCAAAGTGCTCATCAATACACCAATCATATCGATGACCTTCTTTACGCGATTCAACGTTTTATTGGCATCCGTACTTGGCATCTCTAGAATAGTGAGTATCGTCTTCTCAATGAGTTTTCCCTCTTGGCTCTCGGTGAACAGTTGAAAGAGTTCAAGGAAATCCTTGAATTTTTCATGAGTTCCTCGGTGATGAAGCAGAAAGTACAGAAACGTGATGATGGCGTGAACGGTAGCAAAGATGAATTCCTGAAGCAGCGAGCCTTCCTCTGCACTCATATTATCAGAAGTGGGCTTGCTACAAGCACCCTCTAACAGCCTCAACTTCATAGGCAGCAGACCATTGTGAATCACCGCGGACGTCGGTTCATCCATCTCAAGTGCCTTCTCCAAACCGATCAACATCAACCTAGCAGCAGAAGCTTTCAATGTAGCACATTCTAATCCAGTAAAGGTACTAGTATCGTTCGAGAACTCTAGAGTCCACAGTGTATCCAACGCGAACTTGAGCACGTGCATGGCCGGGCTCGACTCCACTGAGCATTCCACATCTTGCAAAGCCAGCAACAGCTGGATGATCAACAAACTCGCTTCGAACTGGCTTATACCGCAATCGAGTACCTCTTGAATCCTACTATCCACCATGTCCTGCCAGGTGATGCTACTCGACGATTGAGAAGCTCTAGAGGTGGATGCTTCAGCACGATCTACATTGCTGCTACCCTTTGTACTGGCACTGTGCAACGGTATCTCCCACTTTCTAGCTAGCTCATCCTCGCTCCTCACCACTGACGTGAAGTACTCAAAATCCATAGGATTCAATCTGATCTTCAGAGTATTAGATCGCGTCTGATCCGCAGCATCGCTCACCAACTCGGACTCGCTGCTAGGATGCTCGCTCTGGGACTGCTGGGGCTGCTGATGATGAGGATGGTGATGATGGTGGGTAGAGAGCAGTGTTTTGTTGGTGACACGATGGTAAGCGTGCACGGCGCTTCGTCGTTTCTTCCGGCGAGTGCTAATTGGTCCATCTTGTACTGTGATTTTACCAGCACAGTATCTCTGCAGCTCTCTATCCCTGTCCTTCTCCGTCTCCTTCTGCCGCTTACCTAATAGGTCAACCAAAGTTACGTGGCTCTCATTAAGTCCTCATGGCAAAGGTTACTGAATCATCCATACATATTAACCATTTATAGGTCTTTATAAAGGAAAAAAAAAGTCCTCGTAAAAGTAACAAGTGGCACATTTAATTCCTTACGCAACCATTGTTATATAAACCCATCTTGCACACTTTTTACAAGCCACCATTCCAGTATTCAAATCCGCACCAATTAGCGCATTACGAGGAATGTTTTTTTTTTCTTTCAAAAACCTATTAATAGTAGCCGCCTAACAACTACCTAACCCCTAGTAATCATCATCGTCTGATGGTGACATAACACCATACTCACCGACATTCCTTCTCCTCTTTTTCCTCCGCCTCTTCTGAAGTGTCACGTCGAGGGCATCCAACTGCTCGTCGTTCGGGTAGAACTTGAGGTACGGATTGTAGCTCTTCTTCTCCGTCGAATTTGGTGGCGTCGCGAGCAACGGATAAAGGGCGAGCAGCAAGGCGACGAGTTCGCGGCCACAGCTGAGCTCGCGTACCCCAAGTAGTTGGAGTACGGCAAGGGAACGCCAGCCACGTTCGTGGGCCAGGTAATTGCGGAGTCCACGGAGCTCACCTCCGTAAGTGGCGTCAGGGGACGACGACGTCGACGACTCACACAGCCGGTGCACGTCGGCCAGCAGCTCGCAACAGACCAGCGTCGCGACGCTACCCTCGCCGACCGAACTATAATTATGTACATATTTATAAGTATATATCGTGTAATTTGGCATTTTTGTTCGTTAATGGGGCGATTGGCTGGTAAATATTTTGTTTACGTCGGGGAAGGTATAATGTACCAGTACGTGACCCAGTACTCAGTCGACATATCGCTCTTTGATAACGCGGTTATTTATGGGGACAGCTTTATGGTCTCGTATGTATGGCATTCTTATGTATACTGGTGCATTTACCTTATCCCGACTATTATTATTTTGCGAAGATATTCGCTTATTTGCAACGACATTGCATTCGCCATTCCACTCGCGAAGATTGTAATATTTAATTTGAATTATTGTACGAAAGTGTGTAATTATATTTTTGTAAATGGAGCTTATACCAGCTTAATGAGGATGGAAAATGTAGGAAAGTATAGTATTAATTGGAAATGCTTTTTCTTGGCTGAATGTGCAACTATATTATTCACCAGCAAAGAACGCATAATTTAATAAAGTAACGATGCTATCTCCGAAGGCAGAAGAGGGCATAAAACACACACACAGAGATACAAGTGAATCGGATTAATTGAGTGTCAATCGAATTCTCTTTACCCCCGAGCGTGTGTATAAACTGTAATTAGCATTTTATGTGTGGCGCGCGAGGGATTAATTGCATGCTAATTTATGGCGGACGAAACGCGCTTATTAATCGAGATCTTAAAAAGGAAGGATAGAGTTAGGTAAAAGAGCGAATGAATAATGCACCTACTGGCAAAACGATTGTATAATAATGCACATGCAACTGGAAAAATATTTACCAGAAGGAAAGAACATCCTTGACGTCGTGGCCTTCTTTTACTTGTGCGAGTAGCTCGGCTAAAAAGACATCGAGCCAACGGGATTTCTATAACATGAGAAAAATCATTATTAATTTTCAAAGGTTCAGGAATTAACGTTTACTTTTTTTATGGGTGGAAAATGGCATTAGGGCGAAAACACCAGTTATCGACCATCTAATTTTGTTGTCGGCCACTTTTTTCTTTCACAATGCGCAATTGAAAAAAAAGGAAGAAACTTTGTTTACTTTAATTTCAAGATTCAATTATTAATTGAGTATTAATTTGATCGTTTAGTAACTGCAACAACGTAAACGTCCGATAACAGTAGTGTCATCACCCCTTTCGACTAAACGATCGTCTGCTGCGCTCATCAGTCTTATTATGCAAATTAAATATCATTTATCAACTACTTAATATTTAATACTATAAAAATGATAATATTATGTTAAAATTGGTACTTTTTTTGTTTGTTACCCACCTCATAGCTCTGAGACTCGGCGCGTATAAAGTGTTCCCAGAGAATTTGTAATTTGCTGTATGGACTTGAAGACATCGCCACATATCAAGTTCTTCTGTTTGTGTCTTTTACGTAAAAATTCTCAAGACACTGTCATCTTTGTCTTAAAAACACTATCAACATGATACGCCTGCAACGAATCGTTCAATGTTATTAATAATACATCATCATTCCTTTTAATATAGGGGGTGGCGGTAAACCCGCGGCATTATCAATCGTATAATTCAAACTGCACGCACACATATACATCTATGTGTTATTATATTATTTTCTTTACAAAGTAATATACCGCCAACAAAAAACTCTCCTAGAAATCCAACTCGCAGTACATAACGTTAAATTTAATTACATATCGCACCCATCCATTGAAAACAAAAAAAAAAAAAGAAAAAACGAAAATCATTACAACAGGATAGGATCTCGCACTCGAATAATTGCATTACTGTCAACCGAAGAACCGTCATACACCGCTACCAATATAGCTCCAGAAAAAGGTGTAAATATATACCAGATACTTAATACGACACCTTATACATATATATATACACAAAGCAATAGAGCTCCTATACTATACGTCCATCGTACACTTCACCTATATGAAAAGCCCTGCGCGAGAACCACAACAGCACTGCGGCGAGCGCATATAACGTCGTCGTATAGACGGCAGCGCGCTACTCGCGTGCAACTGAACGGGAGACAAGTACGCTCTAGCATATTATAGATATTCCCGCGCGTGCCTCCAAGAAGCTGCGAGCTATATATCCCTCTCTCTCTCGGCTTTTATCTCCCGCGGTTACACACGCCGATACGCGTATATATACATACGCACGTCTGTTTATAATACACGGCGCCTCGCAGCAGCAGCAGCATTATATTCGCGCGCGACTCTATAGGTGCCTGCAATGAAACTTACGTAACGCATATACATCACACACGCGCATACATAGACATTCCTGATTGACCAGTTTTCTATACATATATATACGCGCGAACGGTAAGTAACGGCCCTTGTCCTACTATATATACATACACTCCTCCGGCGTGAAGCCCGTCAAGTTTCGCGATAACCCGCGCCGGCTGCTACGCGACCCTGCACTGTATGTTCTGTCGATGCGTGTGTCTATGAGCTACGGAGCTTTCCAACGCGTGCTGTATAATAATGCTGGCTGAGAGAGGAGAGACCTGCTGCTGCTGCGGTTCTTATCGCGTGTGTGGATATATATGTATGTTCGGTCGCGATGTGTGTCTATGAGGCAGTTTTTTTCGCGCGCCCACACTGTGACTTCGTTCACCGCGATACCCTTAAAAGATTATTTTTTACCAGAGAATGAGAGAGAGAGAGGGGAGTGGAGAGTTAATTATATTGAGCGCTATGACGAGGTCGGTTTTGTATTATTGTATATATGCGTGCTCTGTGTGGTTGGGATTGACGGTGATACTTTGATTTTAATGTTTTATATATGCGTGAGGCCTCTTGCACGTAAAAAGGAATAGAAGGTACAGCGAGGAATACGGAGGAACAAGTAGCTGTCTGTGTGTCGGTA
>UXGD01004258.1:0-17660 GCA_900474315.1 Torymus auratus | reverse complement strand
GTTCTTAAATTCAAGAAACTTTTAAGTTACAAATTTACTGAATTTTAAGAATAATGCAACTGAAGGTAATTTAATATGCAAATACACTAGGTTTAATACAAAACTAATAAAATTTCGACACAACTATAAATAAATGCCAAATTTTAAATTTTATTTTTCCCGCTATATATGGGCCTCCGGCCAGAGTCTAGTTGACGGACAGTTCGCGAGCTGCCGCTATGCGGCGAACCCCCCTTCCCTGTGGCCACACGCACCTAAGTAAGCCGGCTCGAGGGGATATAGTGGCGCGTCGCTTACTACCTCGCCCACCTTTATCACTTGAACATCTCGTTAGTATAGATGGTCGTCAGCAAATACCGAAGTTTATTGACTTATGAATTTATGGTTATTTCGATAAATTATTACTATTAGAAAATGTTAAGTTATTTTCAAGACAAGACAAGATTCTTGACACAACAATCTTGATATTGTATCTAAAACTGTATGTAAATATTGTATCAATTATTGTCCTAAATATTGACGCAAGAGAATACAATATCAAGATTAATCTTGCTGTATCGCGCAGCTCTAGGGGATTTACAGAACTGCATATGCATGCATTGCGAGAATGTGAAAAAGTGTACGAAGTTTATAAAAAATGAATTCTTTTTTTGCTTTTATTTTTATAATTTATATAAAAACTGCTTATGTCTTTTCTCACTCTCTCTTTGACCTGATTCCCTTAACACGCAACAATTGTAAATTTCACTTCTAATTTACATTTCCGAATACACACACATCACATAGTCGTACACACAGCATATCATTAAAGTTCCAATCGCGTAAACCGATAAAATTCTTTCGCGCGCTCGCGCCATGATTAATGATTTATCTAACCCTTTGAAGTTACCCAACACAGCAGCCGCCGCGGTAGCATTGTTCTGCTCATGCGCCTGCACCCGCATTATCACCGCAATTCAGCCGGACAAACGGTCTCCTTCTCTTTCTTACTCTGACCGGTCGCACACACAGATGTACCAATTTTTTCCCCTCATTCGAAAGCCGCGCTCACGTGTGTATTGGTTACACCCCGCGCGGCGATTTTCCATTAGATCCTTTTTTCCCCGGCTGGAAATTCCCGGCTGGCAAAAGTGTGCAACGTGGGCGGACGCGGTGAGATTGATCGATCGCTCCCCCGTTAATTGTCATTGTCGACGTTCAGGGTTGTGCCGCTGCTGCTGCTGCTCTCCGGCAAATTCGATTAATCGAATGATTTGAGGCCTTGGCGCGACTTGGAGAATTGGAATGCGCGCTTGCCTGAACTGCTGCGGCGAGGGTATAAATATTGCACCGGTGGCGGCGGCAGTAGTGGCTTCGAGTTCTATACTCTGTGAGTGTATATAGTGCGGGGACCGCCTCCCAGCCGCTCGAATGCAATGTTTATATCTCCGACATTAATTTAATTGTGTTTGACGAGATAATTTAGGTTTGTCTCGGGTGTATATCTCGATAAGTTAGACTACGATAATATCGCGAGGATATGACTCAATAAATTTTAGGGATATAGTTCTCAGCGTACTTTTTGATACTTGAAAAAAATAATACCAATCTGCATTTAAAATTATTCTTACTGTTTTTGGGCTGAATTATTTTCTTATTGAATTTTTAACTTCTTTGAACTATTATACTTTTTGCAATTACATAATATATCCTGTAGAAGATTCCTTAGTTTTTTTAATAAATATAGAACAACTATATATTCACAATGAAATTATCATACCATTTTGTATATTATATAGCATTATTAAGATTAGTTGTAGATAAATTCGATCTCTGTTTGAACATATAAATTATTATAATTTCTCATCCGTAAAAACCAATATATACCAACGGCTCTATCATTATATTACATTCTTATAATACTATACCTGAAACAAATTACAAATATTAGTCTTTCCAAGGGCTACACGTCAACCCACATCTTATCCCGCACGGCCTAGCATTTTCCCACAATCAGTCCTTGCGGAAAATGACCATAAAATATTTTAATCCAATTTAAAAATACCAAGAAAGAAAGAAAAAAGATCTTATATAGAGCTGCAATCTCTCGACCAACGGTCACGATTACAGTAATCCCCTTCCATATTACAATAATCCCGGCTCCTTTCACCCCGTCGCTCTCTAACACGCGTCAATCGGCCCGCGACTCAACCCATTTTTACACCCGCCTCCTTTTCAAGGCGATTAGCAGCAGCAACAGCAGCAGCAGGCAGGAGAGTTTCCCGAGACCCGGGGTATCAAACGCTTCCAATTAATTAGAAGCGAAAGTTAAGTGAAATTGCGCAGCCACCGCGAGGAGACAGCCCATTGTCTGCCTCTTGCGAGCGCGCGCGTGCCTTTGTAGAACGAGGGAGAGAAGGAGGAAAAAAAAACGACACGAACGCGGGGGGAACGGAACGGCGCGATATCCGTTCGCGTGCTGCTGCAGTCGTCGTCGGCCCACATACCCGGGATTCCCTTTCCACGCGCTTTTTGCGCTGCTGGTATGCTGCTGCTGCTGCTACTGAGGTGGGTGATGTATGGGTGGACCGAGAGACACATACACAGAAACACCGAGACCTAAATGTCCTAATTTGGAGGCGATGTTCAAGGTTAAAGGTGAGAAATATGATTTAGTAAGGATGGGTAGCTGTAATGGATGAAAGGTCGCATCAGTGTGTGTATACGTGTATGTGTGTCTGTAGGAATTTATTAGTAATGTTTATAAGGGACTCGCTTTTTCAGTCAACTGCACAATTGAAAAAGAACCAGTCCCAGAGCGTTTTTCTGAAATAGTTTTAGTATACTTTCTATCACTTTCGATAAGTCCATTTATCATTTTTTTAGCATTACAGTTCTGAGTTGGTCTGAAAATTTAAAATTTGTTAATCCAAAGTCCTACACTTTTCTTAAAGTGTTAAAAATAGAACTAGATAAAAAAGACTAAGAAATATCTTCGATACAAGTACAACCCACTTGAAATTTCGGAACCCCAAAGATGATAAATCATTCTCCATAAGTTACATCTCTTTCTTTAGACAGAACCATTTCGCCAACCTATCGTCACATCACTCAACGCGTCTTGGCATCATGACGAAAAAAGTGCCTTCCTTTCATCCGCAACGTTCTACGAGAGCCAGCACCACACCTCGTATTATAGGCGTGTACACACACGTCACGTGCCACTCGCTCATGCGGAACCCATCATCCACTGCTCTCGGTTTCCTCACACGACTCTTATAGAGCGCGCAGCAACTTCTCCGATCAAAGCAGAGTCGGGGCGCAAAGTTTTGCTGGTCACGTTTAACGCAGATCGATTCAATCAACGCGTGCGCGCCATGATTTCTCATTGTCGACGGCGCGTCGTCGCTGATCTGCAAATAGACGTTTTCGTAATCAGTGTTGCGGTGGGGTCCGGTTGAGAGCGCATCTCTTCTTCATGAAGTGATGTATGTTATATATAGAGAGGTTCGACGCATCGTCGGGTATTGAAAAATTGAATTCTATTATGAGAGCAGCAACCTTGACATGTTTGCGTGCTATATGTGTAGCAGTGGAGATAAGCTATTTATTTATCATTTTTGAGGTGATCTATAAAGGGTGTAAAATTAACGCGCTGAGTTTAAATTTGATTTATATTTACTAACCCAATTCTTTAAATTAAGAACAGAGCTGTATTATGTTCTTGAATAACTATGTAAATGTATATTACAATTAGTTCAAACATACGCCCATAAATAAATTTAAATGTCATGATGTTTTTTAGTTGACTTGTTTATTTTCAAACCAGTTATTACACTTTATAAAATTTTATATTGTCTAAGTAGAATTCCCAAAAATTAAATCAATATTCACTGCATTAACAAAAATTCACTCAACTGTAATATATTTTCCTTTATTCAATCCCATCCTCCGCCACGAAATCTCTCTCCAGCCAAACCAACTCGGAAAAACGAAAGCCGAGCCAACCTCTCCAAAAAAAATAATCTCCCCTCTCTCTCGCAACCCTTGCAATTGGAAAGGTGCGAAATTACGATGACTCCGCGAATTTCGCGCTTCGTTGGCTCGGCTAAACATCCTCATTGTCTCGGATCGCGCGGCACGTGACACTCTACCTCGGGGAAGAAATGGATCGAGAGAGTCGAAAGGGGACGACGAGAGAAAGCAGGTGTTTTTCCCGCACGTAAAACGAGGGGGATACAACGTATATACATATATTTTCACCTCCGCGTTCGCAAACGGAGAGGAGACGGGATGATCCCGAGGCGGCGAGCGCGATTGACCTTGCCCACGGCGGCGCCTCTCGCGTGCGCTATATACATAGTGTCGCTGAAATCGAAAGCTATATTCTACTCGCGGAAGAGAGGAGAGAAGATAGAATGAAAGCATTCGGAGATTTCTAATTCCGGTTGGGTTTCGGTTGGATTTTTTTTTTTAATGAAATTGTTGATGAATGGTGTTTTGATTGATATTAAGATAGGGCTTGGTAAAAAATAAGCGTAAATTATATACTTGATTTCTATATTCAATATTATATAGCTAAATGCTGGCTAAGAATTGACTGATTTTTATAAGTACGAATTTCACTAGGTCAAATAATAAATAAACTTAATATTTTAAAAAATTATTCAGTTTTTCATCGTTTACTATTCATCGGTTTTCTTATTAGTAGAAGATGATTTTGTTTCTTTATTATATATGTTTAAAAATGTTGATATCCAAATACATAGTCACACAATATATAAATAATACAAGATACCATTAAAATGAAAATCATCAAATTATAATATTACGGCATCGAGTTATAACATTACCTTATAATAAAGTAATTTGACGTAATTTCATATAAGCCACACCGAGCTGCTTACCGTATTTTATAATCACTGAAATTCTTGCCAAGGTTAATGGCATATTGTTATTCAATAACTGTATTTCAAAGCCCCATTCAATTGAAATTCAAGTATATACTTAACCACTGTTTGTATTTTCTCAGGCTTTATCGTCCCGGCGGATACAAAAATTCTCTGATAAATTAGGTAAACGACGCTAAACACACGGAAACATCGTTTAAATTACAATTAACGATGCATATTATATCAACCCATAATATACATCACGACTCAAGCACCGAAAAATTGTGGAAAAGCACGGACGCGCGCCTCTATACCATTAACTCCGACTTTCACGCGTGCTGCTGCTGTCCGCGCGCACGTTCCAATTCCTCAGCACAAAATAGATTTGATGCAACATTAATTCCATCGCAACGAGAGACAAAAGAATGCAATTACGCCTCTCTGCGCCCGCGGAGACCTACATATTTCGTAACCCGTCAGGAAGCAACAGCAGCAGCGCTTTCGTATAGGTTTGAAAAAGGAGGAAAAAAAATGAAAAAAAAAACCAGCAGCCGCCTTGAAAGAGATAAGCCGTCGGCTTAATTCAGTGAATCTTAATTAGGCCGGTGTGTGTTGTGCGTACATATATATACGCGCGCCCGCGCGCGCTTCTCACTTGGCGCATAATTCGGACATCGCTCACCGGGGCCCCACCTTCTCTCGCGGAAGTCTTTTACGGCAGAGTTATACATACGCGCTAGCCGTCGCTCTTTTTTTTCAGAGCAGTGTATATACAAGAGTTGATCACACATACGTCTCGAAGTTGTCTCCTCTACCCTGGGGTTTACGGGCGCGCGCGGGCGGCGGGCAATTAAGGGAGTTTCACTACTGTCGGAATGGGCATTGTTTTACGATTGTATTTATATGTAGACGGCTACGAGCCTATATGTGTGTATGTATACATATACAAGCACGTGACTCGTTCGTTAATTTTCCTTCGGGTTTGTAGTGCTTACTGCTTAGATCACGGCCGCGTCGTTCCTTACCCTGGACTTTTTTATTGCTTCCTTCGCGGGTGTTGTTGCTGCAGGGCCTATAACGGTACAAAATACCTGGCTCGTGGGATTTCTGTCTTTTTTTTTGTTTCCTTTATTTTTGGAGTTTAAGCGGGGATATATGTGAATGGCGAAAAGACAGAGCGCCGGTCGTCCTGCGATTGTGCAAGGTGGAATAATATAGTTTAGATAAATGGAAACGGTTGTTTTGATAGGCTGGAAGGTGCGTGCGGTGTAATGAGTTCGTAATATCCTTATTATTTCTCTTAATTGGAGAAAATTTAAAGTGCGGAGGGAAGAAAGATAAGGAGGATATTATTGTGTCAGAATGTGGCGAGTGTAAAAACATTTTCGTAAGAGTAGGTGTGTACGTGGTACAGTTAGAGTCAATTATTTATCGAAAAGTTGGAAGCGTAATAACTGGAAATTATTGTTGTATTTTTACAAGATTTTTCTGAATAAGTAGACAATACATAAATCAATATAAAGTTGATAGACATGGACTTACTGGCAACATTACTAATTCCTGAAAAAAACAATTGATTTTTAAAAATAGAAAATCGGGACAACAACGTCCTGATACCCTGTACAACTTTCATTTGGGTATAAAAACACGAAAGCCAGTGCAATGCCGAACGCACAAGAAATTCTCTCATGTCAACTCGTCACTATAAGATTACAGTAAACAAACCCCACGGGAATATTGTTTTTAGAACTTGACTGAAAGTTCAATTAAAAATCCTTCACGCGATGATTTGCACGCATTATTTTATACCGCTTTAAACGGCGCAATTTATGCAAAAAAGAACGACGTTTAATACGCTCAAGACAAACATTTCCCTGGGACGCGTCTTGTATAGCGTGCAGCGTCTGTCTCTCTCTCGAAATTGCACGCGCGGGGAGAACAATGCCCGCCGGATAATTAGTCTCCCGTATCGCGCATTCTTTTTTAATTCGCCTTTCTCCCATATTACAAATCGCGTAAAAACGGCAATGCATACAATACATCTATAAAATATAATCAATGTAGCGTGCTGTGTGTACGTATCAAGATACGGCAAAAGAAAACAAATTATAATCGAATGCATTATTGATAGTTTTGAACTAGCGTTACTCTAATTTTATTATTTGAGCCTTTGATGTCTATTGTATAATAGGTACGGTTATCGTTAATTTGTCATTGTAAAGATTTTAGAATATAATAAATTCAATTTTCTGTAGTTCTGTGAATTACTTTTTTATCCCCAAATTATTAAGCATTTATATTTGATTTTTATAAGAACTTTTATACTTGACCTATTAATTATATTCGAAATCAATTAAATATGATCTAAGATTATAAAAAAAGTTTCTAGTAAATTTTATATTAGAGAACGTGAAAATTTTATAATGCAATATCAACAATAACTAACAATTGTTTAAAATAAACACATTGGCAATGAAAAAGTATAGCAAATTCAAAATGAAAGTTGCGCATGATTTAGTCTGGGGGCGAACCGGAAAAAGGCGGTAGATTTGCATACGACGATTGGTGTATGCACGCGAACGTTGATAAATATTAATTTTTTCAAGGGCTTGTTTCGTCATAACGCGATACACACCACCTGAGATTTCGCGGAAGCGTGGGATGGTTTCAGTCTTCTTTCTTTTATTATATCCTTCTATTTGGTGAAAGAAACGGTTTTTGTTTTACAGAAAGTTTTTTTAAATATAATTGTTAATTGTACATCTATTGAGTTTATCGCTCTATAATGCATTTAAAAAATATAAATTATTTGTTACAATTAACTTTCTGATTTGATTTTTTAATTTCCTCGTAATTTTATAAAAAAATGTTCAAGTTACTTTTTATATCATGTTTCATGGCAATCGATTTCGATCTAAATGAACTTCGCCACATGAATGTATTGCACCGTAGGAAGTTAATGTCTTCAAAACCGTTAACTTTCTTTCTTTACTCTTAAGCTTGCTTGTACTTGATATAAGAAAGGAAGAGAAGCGAAATATTTTTTCTTTTTTTAGTTGAAGTCATGTTTCCTAAAGTTGTGAGTGTAAATTTCCAGAATAAACTTTATAAGATTGCATTTGTACGGTTTAAAACCATTATTAAATTTTAAATTTGTTTTGATCTGTGGAGCATTCTATTTCTTTAAAAAAATTATTGGGCGTTTTAAAACGCTTGATTTTTAACTATAATAGATATCGAAGTCATTATTGCGTGTAATTGCATTTACATGAGATGCATATTCAAATTTTATTTGTCACGTAAAACCATTTTTCCTTTGTACACGTTAAAAGTGCTTAAGTCATTTTATCAGTGTGACATTACAAACTAAAGTCAGTCTTTTTTTCGTAGTAAAAGAATTCAATGAAATAAAAGCTCAAGAATGTTGTACTGGCTTTAAAAGGTAATGATTATGCGTAGTTTGTGCATACTTATATGTATATGACCTATAAAATTTTTGTGGGAAACATTAATAAATCATTTGTAAAAGTTTGCCTATATCATAAAAGTAAAAACACTTTGTGGGGATTTATCCATTATCGTAAAAACTTGTTTTTAGTATAAACTGATTTATTTCCAAGATTAAACTATATTTAGCAAAGTATAGTCATCTTACAAAATTATTGCGCTAAAATCATTGGCATTTTTGAGGTTGCGAACCTACGCGATCGTTTGAGCACACTGCGGTGCCTAAGAATAACTCACGAGCGAAGGAGGAAAATTAATAAAAAAGCGCATAATAATAAAAAAGAAACTAAAGAGCGCGACAGAAGGCGCAGTAATAATGCACAAGAGCAGAATACATTGCGATAGTTGGGCTTATCTTGGTTTATTATGTTATTAAACTCGACCCTTTCACGCGCGTGAGCGCACCTCGACCTAACTGTGTACGCACTTATATTCCACGCTTACCAGAATAATCGCTCTTGCTTGGCGCATCCCACCCGATCCTATGTACACATACTTAGAATGCCTTCAATTCCAGGCATACCTAATCTTGAAAAAGCGTTTTCTAATTAATAAGGTGATTTTTAATAAGACTTCTAGCAATACGGTTTTCATTCATATTTTAATATACTATCTAATGAAAAATTAATGAATATAATACCAATTACAACAAACTTTTTTCTACTATTTTTGCATAAAAACCATTTTAAAATCCGATATCAAAATAACAAAAATAAGAAAAACGATAACATCTCCAAGGTTCTTCGCAAGATTAATCTTCTTTCCTGGCATTTTCTCTTATAGTTAGCCTCTACACACAGCCTAATAACATACTACACACTCGCCTCTCAATGAGCATGGCATTACGACATACTAAGTTACTCCAACTTACCAGTCTATTCGAGGGCTGCACGATATAGCAAGATTAATCGTGATATTGTATTGTCTTGCCTTAATATTCAAGACAATAATCGATACAATATTTATATACAGTTTTCGATATAATATCAAGATTGTAGTGTCAAGGATGTAAAGAATCTTGTATTGAAAATAACTTAACGTTTTCTAAACGTAATAATTTATCGAAATAATCGTAATAACAGGGATGCAACCCTCTATTGTTGAGGAAATAAGGGGAAAGGGGAATTTATCATGAAAAAAGGGAGGGTTATTATTTATTAATTTTATAATCTCCTATATTCCCTCGGGCCGGTTTATTTAGGTACGTGAGGCCACCGGGATAAAGTGCGCCGCCAAGCGGCGGCGCAAGAACTAGCCTCTGGCCGGAGGCACATATATGGCGGGAAAATTCAAATTCCAAATTTGTTGTTAATTTATACTTTGCCGAAAGTTTATTGTTTTTGTATTAAACCTAGTGTATTTATACACTAGGTAAGGTAAAGGTACACTAGTGTATTTACTTTCGTTCAGTTACATACCTAACCTTCCGTTAGATTATAAATAAATTTCAAGACATCTGCAATACACTCAATTAATTTGTTTTCGGTTATTATAGTGAATTTTAATATACTATCATTGAGTTTTAATGATATTTATATTAAGTATTTAAGTATTCATAAAATTCAGTGCATTTTACGTCGACGTGTGATAGTAAGCGAGTCGATTCTTTAAACAATTCTTAAACCCCAATAGCCGTAGAACGCGAGACGCAAAAAGGAGCAGTTGTGCAGTCACGCAGACTTGTAATAATCCACTTTTTTACTGTCGGACGTCTGCGAACTCTCTTATGTGCATGGAACTCACACCGCAGGCTACTTGGGCTCAAGAATCTTTTAAATAATCGGCTCGACTACAGTAGCACATCGGCCTGACTTCCTCTTCTACACGAACCTCGTGTCTCTCGACTATTTAAGTGTGAGCCTTTTCTAATTAGTTAACTCGCTAACTATTTCACTTAAGTGTGCCTTCACCATGTATACGTGGACCTCGCCTCCTCCTGCTATTTGGGTTTAAGACTTTTTAAATAGTCGAATTTTTATTTCACGTCTGCGTCTTCCTCTTTTACGTGGACCTCAGATCCTCCGGCTACTTGGGTTTAAGAATTTTGCAAATAATCGACTCGGTTATTGTCACACGTCTACGACTCCATGTTTGCGTGGACCTTGCGCCTTCCGGCTATTTGGGTTTGATACTTTTTTTAATGATTGACTTGCTTTCTATCGCACGTCTGCATAACTCCAATATGATCAAGAATTTCAAGACAATAATACTTTTCATATTGACTGACAAGTTCAAGACAAGAGAGAAATTTTCAAGAATTTACAAGAGGGAGACAATAATTACAGAAATATTGTATTGGCTTGCTCTCGTGTAGCCCTAGTTGCGCGATTTTACGAGCACGCGCGTATAATTATCGGTCTCACTTTTGTTGGGCTGATTGACTTCGTTACTCCTTTTGTGTGCGCTCATTTTTTCGGCGCCTGTATTTATGACCGGCTGCGTTTTCCATTATGTTGCTGCTCGCGCATGTACGCGTGTGCGCCTTTTTCAGAGTGTGGGATTTCGCGAAATCGATGTATGGGCAGACAACGAGCGAATGAAAGGGTAGAGAGAGCTTGCACGTGCGCGCCAGCTGATTATAAATGCAATTTAAGGTTCATTGTTTATTGAGGCACGATGATGGCTTTTCTGAATTTCGTCGTTGGTGCCGTAAGTTTAGATTATATCGATTAAAAACGTAATGACTCGAATAAATAAACTAACTTTTTTTTAGTTGCATGTTAATAGTTTCTTTAATGTTTATGTCATCCAATAATAAAGATTCTTTCTAGTATTCTTTGTTATATTAAAAATCTTTGGAATAAATCTGCTATTTGTAATGTAAATTAATTCTGACACAAAGTATTTAAAAAATAACAAATACATTCGATTCGTTATATCCTAGTCGCATTGTAACACATCTATCATTACAGCCATTGATAGCCTAAAAATAAAGTTCAATTCGATCAGCAACCGAAATTGTAGAAAACGGGCGAGCCCACATGCGATCTACACCTTACGAAACCAATAGCGCGCAAATTGTTTCGAATGTGTCGACGGGCCGGATGAATCATCAAACTTCCGCCGGCAAAACGGAATCGGTCGTGCGCTCAGGGCGAGCAGCTCCTCCGCGGGCTTTTCCACTTCCCACAATCGCGCCCATTACCATTCGATCACGAATTATTCGCCTCGGCGCGCTTTGTAATACGCGCGTGTCTGTGTGTCTGCCCTCGCCCTCTTACCTTTATTCGGGTTTTAAATAGGATGGAGCGAGTTTTACCGAAAAAGCGAGGCAGCGAGCTCGTGACAATGTGACAAAGATATAGCGAGCATTAAACAAATTTTATTATGGGTTCTTATTGAAATAGGTATTGTGGTATTACAATATTTCAAAAACAATAAAATTAAGAACAATCTTTGTCAAAACCAGATAATAATACTTATAAAAAAAAATTATATATTTTTTGGTTTAAAAATTTGTTAATATTTTCAAGTTTCAATGTTTTTAAATATCTAAAGTCAAAATTTATTTACTAAAATAGTATGAAGAGCATTCAAATCCATTTAAGACTATGCGAAATGTACAATCTTATTGTTGTTTACTCAACATATAAGAAAGTAAAATGATAATAATTATGGTAAAAAACATTTTTATCATAATGATCTAAAATTGTGTGCTCAAAGTAAGATATAGATCAGTTTAAAATTAAAAAATTTCTTCTCAGTATGTACTTCAAAAACACTATAAATTTGTAATGAAGATAACATAAACATATTGCGTGATAAAAGTTATATTTATAGGAGACAAAGTTTGTCTTGAAGATTCCCTATTGTTGAGTCATATGTCCAAAAGTTTTTGGTTCAGTCCATGTATATCTATTGACCCTAATACAATTTTCAGAACTCGTGAGTCACGCATGCAACTTTTAGATGTACTATTTTAGATGATGGGTGCACTGATATCAGGAAGCACAGAAACAACATCAAATTTGGATGATTCACTTTCAAAATAAAAACTTTATAATCATGCTCATTTTTATTTAATTTCAAATGACAATATGTGAGTTTTCATTAAATGTGGTAAAATATAATAATGTATCTTGAATTTTTAAAGAAGAAACTATTTATTATTTTTTTATACTCTTTTATGTAGACTGTAGAAATATCTAACAATTATTCTTTAATAATGGAGTATAAGTACATTATTAAAAAATCTCGGTATGAATTATTTTCATCTAAGCAAATACATAACGATACGCATTAACGCGATTTTTTTTCGCACGAAAAACTTTATATTGCAAACGAACACGATAGCCGATAAATAAATAATTATTCGTTAAGTACACAGTTATTACAGGAAATTATGGTAGATCCAGAGCTCGATTCGATCTGCGAAAATTGCCTGGCAACAAAGCCTATTCCTGCGATATTTTTTTCATAGGAGAAAGTCTGAATTCGCGTGTAATACATCAACTTCTGGCCCGTAAAGGCAGTGCAAATTCCGTGGGGATAGAAAGAAATTGAGGAAACAAAGAGAAGCGCGGCATAACTGCATCGTGGAATACAGATTGCGCGTGTTGCATGAGAATAGGCAATATTTTCAATTTCGTGGATTATAGATCAGTTTATTTGGAATGGAAATATAGTTACATAAAACAATCAAATCGATTAAATTTTAATAAATTTGTTATAATGATGTTACATAAACAGTTTTTAGTTAAATTATTAGTATAAGTTTAAGAAACATGCTAATAAATGTCAGGACATAAATGTGCTCTAAGTTTGCCACGTTAAAATCACAGAATATATTGTTCTAATAAATAAAAAAAATCATGCAAAATTTACGAAACAAATTATTCCATAGTGCGCAAGGTGATACCGTTTATTGCGTCATGTATAATAAGAGACGTTTTACAAAAATTGTCCGAAAACTCATAGTGAAAATTACAATGCAGATAATAACTGCGGAAGAAGAGTGCCAACGTCCTCGAAAGTTTTCTTTAATAAATTCCATACCACAGAATGTTTATTCATCTAATCAAACTAGTAATCCTCGTCTCATGGAGTTTTTCTTTTTTAATTACACACGATCGAACTCCCAATTAAAATCCACTTAAACCGAACACGATCTAACGACTTGATTCCGCGAAATTTCGTGGGTGGTGAAACAAAGACTCTCTCTCCATATCTCCAACGGCGAAATCGCAAGTAAATTACGCACTGAATGCACGTATCAATTACGTATGCTAATGCTCGTGCGATAAGCCGCACATCGGTGCACTGCGCGGAAATAATTGCTGGGCTCTCGATATCATACCTACAGGGAAGTTTGCCCGTGCGCTTACGTCTGCGCGAATCGATCCGATTTCGAAGGATGTGATGCGCACACCCGCACTACCTACACCTTGAGTTCCAGGACGTCACAATGTTTTTTCTTACGTAAAAACGCGATTGTAGCGGTAATTCGCTGTATGGGATTAGACACCGACATGCGGCTCTTTTTTTTCTCTTTACGATGGAAAGACAATAAAATTGTCGCTTGCGCGGATAACACAATGTGCTTTATGCACGCGAGATGCGAAGGACGCGCAAGGAAATGCCGCGGGGAAATGAGGTTGGATTAGCGCTAGGCGCGCGTTTTCTTCTTCTCGCGACAAAGAAGTGTAATTAAGAGATTTGCAGAAAAAATAACGAGGAAAACACGTGCGCGCACGTTGTTTAATTGTATAGGAGTTTGTTCGGTGAGAGTTCGGGGAAGTTTAAACTGCGCGTCGCCGTAACTTTGTAATGCATTTAATAGTTATGTACACGAAATATTTTTTATTACTGTAATCATATATCGGTTAGATTAATCAAAAACTTTTTTTTAATATGGTAAAAAATATGGTATTGTAGTAGTTAATATATGCTAAACAAAAAAGTTTTAATTCCGTCATTATATAAAAAACATTTGGTTTACGATACTGTGTAAAAAGTATAGACAGTTTTATTACTAATCGTTGTGAAGCTCAGTATCATCTGAGCGATTAAACGAAACGATCGCTCAAATTAGCACCTTCACTCGCACCTTTTTTGCGAGTTTTCGCTACCATTCCACACGTGATTACATGTAATCAAAAACTTTCATCATTTACTTTTAAACCTTCTTCCCTTATAAAGTAACCTTATACACTGTTGTTACGTGTCCAATATTGATACATAGATGTTAAAAATCAAAAGTAATATAAGTGAAAGTAAATATATTATGAAGACTATCGCCATCATCCCATATTCATGAAACACTTCCGTCCCATCGAACGCACCAATAAAAATAACTATTCAGTTACCATCGACTGCGCGTGTGATGCTGTAACAAAAACATTAATATTCAATCTACAATTACGAGATTTCTATTTTAAAAATCCTTGTCGTATTAATTGCATGTATAGAATCTTCCCAACACGATGGGGTTACCTTATCTTAGGTAATCCGATCGCTGTGCATTGATTGTTTCGATGAATCCTCCGAGGAAATGTTCTCTCTCTCGATCTCGTGACGAATAGATAATACGTATCTCGTGCATAATGATTAGAGAGTATACTCATCTCTTTCAGATCGATTCTTGCATCGACTTTCACTCTATGTAAATATCGAAGCCTATGCGGAATTCTCAACCGAAACGTGATGTAAATGTTCTGTTAATATTTAAAATGTTGCTTGATATACATTTTGCAATAAAATGATGTTTAATTGCGCATGAATCTAGACGTTGCCAATCTTATTCTTTCAGCCTAAACAAAGAACCTATAATCGTACATAAAAAACATCTACCCTGCACAATCACCAAATCACCAATCATTTTAAACGCCCCATTTCATACCCTAAAAACAAAAAAACATCTGCCTAATACTCTTATACACCGCTGCCACCTTGATGACTCATGCATCAATATTTTCAGCCGGGGCCGCGTCCACTCTGATATACTTTTATAATTCGTGCAATCCAGGCGAGCCCTTCCTACCTTTCGCCGCTTTGAAATTGCTCGCGTGTTTAGCGCCGAGCCTTGCGCGCGCGTGTGCGCCCGAGACAATAGAGGGGTATGTGTGTATGCCAGGGCGACGCGATTGAATTTCACGCTCAATTTACCTGCAGCCGCCGCGCCGACGCCTGAACGTCGCTGAGGTGGTTCACAGGTGTGACAAGAGCGTTGAAGTCGTCGGGCGTTGTGTGTCTTTGGGGAGTTGAAAGTTTTTGAAGAGAGTTGAGAAAAGATGAAAGTGATACGAGGGTCTGTGAATTGTTAAAGAGAATAGGTCAAGATTTGAAAAACTTTAGGAAAACAGTCTTGTTTGGGAGAATTTATCTGCAGAATTTAAGACACGGTGATTTTTTTCCACTTGTATTTAGGGGCGCCGTTTAGCAAAACTGCGGGTGAAATAATATATTGAAAAATTATTGTGTAAGGGGTAACTTGAAAAAGAGTATTATGTATAATAATAATTGATCTAAAATATGAAAAAATGGGGTGCCGTTAATGAAATTTCAAAGATAGACCTAGTTTTAATTATTAGCACATATATAAATTAAATTTCCAATCTTATAAAGTGATTTGAACAATAAATATAAAAGTATAATTGAATAGTGTTTTCAAAATGTAAGATATGTTTAATTGAACTTAATTTTGCAGAAGTTAAAAAACTTTTAACTTTTTTTTCTATTAAAGTAAGAAATGTTATAAAATAACACGTATGTACAAAATGAAAGTATTTTTTATGAATTTAATTAATGTTGAGGGTAACCTTAATTATTATTTCTACTCACTACCACTCACTCTATCACCTACTTTAACAAGCAGAGATCTACGTTTACGTACTGAGGCATGGTAAAACGGTATATAGCATGATGGAGAGAGTCGTGAGAGTTCGAGGCTTCTCCGATAGATGCCTCTACCATTATGAAAAACTGACGACAAGTTTCTTTGCCGTTCTCCGCTGCATACCAATAAAAGTTTATTGACATATTTAAAATTTTGTATGCAAATATGTTCAACCAAGCTAATATAATATAAATATTTTATTTTCTTTTTAAGTATTGGTAATTTAAATTTCTATTTACGTTGATTGAAACATTGTGATTTTTTTTTCAACTGGTTAAATTAAACTATAAAAATATTGGATTCTTTGTAACGTTTGACTTGAAGCTCAAATACTTACATGTAGTTGGAATAAAGATATTTCCGTGTCAGTAAATCTGTGTAAAAAGTTAGCCTGTCCTGCTAGCTTTAATCTCTTAACTAAGTTTTTTAGCCAATTAACTACGTTTGACCGCACAGTTTAGAAGTCGTTTGAGCGTTGCCTTTAGGTAAATAGATCAGCACAGTTTATAGGACTTCTATGGTGTTAAATGTACAGTAATCTTCACCTTTAAGTTTCAGAAAAAGTTTGTTATTAATAAAGTTTTTGTTCTTTCATTGTAACAAAAAAATACATTGTTTTTCCAGTAAAACACCATCTCCTTCGACGTTGTATTTTAAATAAAAGAATTTAGAAAATAAAATATCATTGTTTTGGTTTTATAAAAAATATTGTTATCGGTATACGATGAATTTTCAATAAATATTATTTCAAAAAGGATCAATATTTTGGTTCCTTTTTTTAAATAAACAAATACAAGAGACAACGCATATCCCTTAAAAATCCTCTGTATGTTCAATTTTCGTATTTATAAGTTAAAAATCGAAAATATCCGTTCTGCTTTTCATTCAAAGCCAGTCACGCTGTATAACGTCCGAGTGCATCGCACGCTCAATTACCCGAACCTCCACGAGTTCACGCTACCCACTCGCTAATGCAATAAACGATACAACTGCACCCTATATCCACTGCCACCGCACCGGAGCCAAATCCCTTTCTATCTCTCTCTCTTCTTCCCCCTCTTGCGGTTCTTTATTTATATTTCCTCTTCGCATCGTAAAATTGAAACTCTCGTTTTATCATTTTCTTTTTTTATTATTTTAAAATATTTGAAATACTTTCATGCGAATAAAAGAGATACAGAGAAAAATTGAAAAGGGGAAACACCTTTATTTATGTAGTACATTATTACCTCATATTATTCTTTTCGAAATAAATTAAAATGTATCTTTTAAAGTACTTTGGTTTTATTTTATCTTAATTAATATTTTATATAAATTATTTTTTTTAATTAACTACAGTACCATTAAATGTTAAATAGCGAGGATCCTTAGGAGGGCCAATACAGTAAATAACTTAAAACAATCGTGATCTTGATTGCGACGTTTCGTCAGGATTTTCCCTGACCTCT
>UXGD01004257.1:0-17661 GCA_900474315.1 Torymus auratus | reverse complement strand
TGTCAAAATATATGAAAAAAAAGAAAAAAATTACTTTTTGAAAATACTCAGCCGAGATTTGAACCCGAGACCTTTAGCTCCAATAATTCTTACACAATAACATGCAATTATGTTATATTCGCATTACGCATACAAAACATTCCCGGTAAACGTTATAAAAGCAATAGTCCAACTTGTTTTGTGCATACTTAAAACAAATAATTCATTTTTTTATTGCACTGCCAGAAAACTTCGATATAATATTGATATATACAACATGGTACATTTGAAAACGTAAAATGTACACACAATATATATCTATATACATATCTGGAAGTTTTCTCACAGTGTAGATTTCATGGTTTTGAATAATCAAATTAGTGATATACTCGTGTGAAAAAAATTTCGTGTAAATATGCAAAAACGAGTCTTAATGCAATGGTACAAATTATGATTGAGCCGTTTGACTTTTTTCATCAGACATAGACGTTTTTGTCGAACGTTTTTTTTATACCCGACAATACACGTTGTCTTTGTTCAGATAAAATGTGGATCATGTTTAGACCGCAGCACAGGACAGGATAAAATAAACCGTGTATCAGTTCAAAGACAAAAATAATATATGGATTTAATAGTCGATTATTCTTATTGCACTGTGACCAGCATACATTTTTATCTGATATTGAATTTAAACCAGATGTATAATTTTTTATGAGAATTTACGTATACCTATGCTGACAAAAAGCGTGATGGTAGTAATTACAACATTGCGTAGTAAAATCGAATACAGCTGTCCATGCTGTATCTTTTGTCATAGAATAAACTACGCCATGTTAATGACAAATGTATTATATCAGTTTAGTTCACTCAATTATAAAATATAATAAATGTAATATTGTTAGGCAAGCCTTATTTTATAGTGAATTTAACATTACATATTATTAGTTCGCATATTGTAACGGAATTACCAATTTCGAAGAAACAGAAAATTATACCGATACCGATCGTACACTCACTTTGCCCTAAATACATGTGATTTTCCGAATGCCGGTATCATAGGGCTCTACTATGCTTCAACCAGCGCCAAATCTGTGATCTCCGTTATAATATGCAATAGTAAATATTTTACAGGTATCTTTACCAAATTGTTTGCATACATTAGCATATAAAATATAGCCAATCAATACTAAATTTTATAGACTTATATAGGCATAGATTTTTAGATGTTGTAGAAATATAAAGAAAGCCGCAAATCCTAAAACTTCAAGAAACTCAAGAAAAAACCTTTTTTTCAAACGGTAACCATTTAATCTTGGAAAGTAATATAAATAAACTTCCATTTACTTTTTTTTGGAATTAAAAAATATTCATTTTTTAGAACAACGAATTTTAGTGGTTTAACATCACATTTTTATTGCTCAACTTTAAACTTTTATAACTTTGAAAGGAATCAATATTTTTTAATTTCGAAAAATGAAAAAATAAGCTTGATTAATTTTTGTTTTGTTTGCTCTTTTTGAAATATTATTTGGAATTTTTCCAAACTGAATGGTATTACTGTTTCCAGAAGAGGCACTTTTCTCCAGCCTATTTTCAAAATAAAGCCAAAAATCTTCATAGAGTTTTTGGAGCGTTGTGATCTGATATTGCGGCTTTCCTCAGATTAACTCATCCAAAAATATATCCTTAAGTTTGAGCTGAATACGTGATCCGGATCATTGACATTCTCCTGACCAGTATCAATGAAATATTATATGTTTCAATAATAAATTGTGAGCTTATACAACCGTTTCGCTGTTCTTCTCGCAACTTTAATATTGTAATGTCATCGATTTCCTATTCTCTCTTCATTTCTCCGATCTCTTATTTTACAACACTTTTATCTTTACCTCTCCACTCCAGCTCATTCCAAATAAAAACCTCTAGCAATGCAACTCCCACTCGAATTAGTCGAAAATTCTCTGCCACCCTCTGTCGCGCGCAAAATTGGATCCTCCCCTTAAACTACCTCCGCACAAAATGCAGACAGCGAATATAAGAGAATCGCGGCTGCGCGCGCGCGCGCGATAATGACCCCGAAACATAGGGCGCGACGAAAATCCTCTCCCTCTCTGCCCCTATACTGCGGCAAACGCGAGCGCGTGTAATCAATGTTGCGAATTAATTCGCCGGCGAAATCCTTACTCCCGGGGAATTATTTACGGCCATTTCCATAATTGCTAACGCAATAACGATGCCGGTGCTGGCTGAATTTAACCCGTCGTGAATAATGCGAGCTGTGTAAACGCGCGCGCGGGCGAGCGCGTGAAAATATGTGTAATCGGCCGGGAGGAGATTTGTCGGGCAGGCGGGAAAGAGGGAGGAGGAGACAAGTTTGCCCGAAATGCACTTGTTTCGTTTTGTTAATTATAGGATAGGATTTGCAGCCGACAGTTTACAGTTTTAATTTTCAAACTAACTTGTTTTGACATTTGTTTAATTGACGTTATTCTATTCCAGAGCTGCACGCAATATATATACCATTATGATGAGATAGAAAAATTCACATGATATTAGTAGACTCTTCTCTTAACTGTATAAAAAAGAAATAAGCTAACTCGGACTAATTCTGCCATTTTTCAAGTTCACTATCTTTACTTATCCGAAAGCTTAAATAAGGTTTATGTAAGGTTCTATTATCAAATTTCAGCACAATAAAAACAAGAAACGCATTTACTTCGCGGTTTAACATTTTTATACAAACGTTTAAATAGACATTTAAACCTTGATAAAAATATGATATAAACTTCAGTTACGAGGATTAACAACCGCAGCAAGATATTACGTTCCAATATATAAATTCTACATCACTCGAAAATATGCTACACCCGATGGCCTGCGAAACCTACACGCAACCCGTCCTCGCAATAAAACAGAACAACTTCTCGCATTACGCAAGAGCTTCGTGCCGGAAGAACGCACTGACGCAGAAGGCGACTTCGTCTCGGGGGCGAATCGACGAAACCTTCTTTTCCTCCCTCTTCTCGCATATAAAACCGTATCACTTTTGCACGACTCGACGGAGACGGGCGCTCGCCTTAGGCACGCGGAGCGGCCCTTTTTAGGGATGGATAGGCACGCGCAAGTCAAGCGTGAATCAAAGAAAAGTCCCATGAAAAGTCAATGGCTGGGGCGGGGGGTGCAAAATTGCATTCAAATGCACGACGGGTGCTTTAAATTGCATTGGAGAGTGGACTGGTTTTTGGTTGCTGGAATTTCGAAGTGGTCAGTTATTATAAAGTTTTAAGGAACTTCGCAGTGGAGTGTTTGGTATAATCTAAGTCGAGTCTTTCTTTATCAGTTGTCATCAAGAATGTGTATTTTTGTGCTTGAGTAAGAGATATAAAGCAGTGTTCGTTATTTCATAATATAAGTAATAAGTACGGTATTATTTATAAATTAGGATGTCAAATGTGATACTTCATAGGTATAAAGACTTTTAAGAAAGAGTTACTGGATAATATATTTCTGTTTTTATTTATTTACAACGCTTGATGAAAAAATATATAAAATTTTGAATATTCATGCAGTGATGAATTCAAATGTTAACAAGCTTGAAAAGCTTCTTTTGAATTTCCTCCCGAATTAAACATGTTTTTATAAAAAATATTTTTTCCAAGAGAGGCCATTAAATTGTTAAATTTTATATGATACAGAAATATTTTCGACTCTTTATTCAGAATAGTATTATTTTATAATTTAGTGTTTTATTCTCCAATTTCATAATTTTATCATTGAAAATACCAAAAAATGTCTATTACCCAGTCTGTATCTACTGTACAAGTCATTATATTATTCTCTTCTAGTGATAATCACTAGACTCACTTTTTGTACATTCAGAACACCTTCATTACTCATCTTAGCATCAACGAAAAATTGTCTCTAGCCAGCCGAAGATAGAATCCATTAGATACTCTTCGCCGGCATTACTCTGGAAAACGCTTTCGAAATACACGCTTCTCCTTTATTCTTCTTGCCTGATGCATATCCTTTATTTCGTCGCGTCCCTGGGGGTACATCAAGCGGTCGCGCCGCGGGAAGAAACTCACGAGTTTCCTTTTGTCATGACGAGATTTGTATCGGCGGTAAAACGTACGAATGTGTCGCGTGACTCTGTTGGTGAATTTTTGAAACACGAGTCAAGCATATATTCAGATTCCTTGAACAATTTATGTAGTCTTTGTAGTGCATTTACTATAGCTTTGTGAAATTCTTTTTGCATGTGGAAAATATTTTGCCGCTTTTGTTATTGTTTAGGAAATTGCTTAGTTGGATTGAAATTCAAATTTAAGCTTCTATGAAAACGCTGAGTTTTTCAATGCTAGTATAGCAAAATTTAAGGGAATAAATAACCACATAGACTGCCAATACAATTTCATTTTTTTTTTCAATTTGTCACAACAAAATGAATTAAAAATTTGCTAAAGTCAGTACAAATTGAAAGCTACGATATGACATGAAATTTAATTATCCCTTATAAATTTTGTGTACACATTAACACTATTAATTCTCATTAAGGCAAAATAACTAGTCTTTCTTTCGGTGTTTATTCGTGTTTATTACGGCACTTTTGCGTCGAAAACATCGGCGAATGAGAATAAAGGGGGTTCGTTAGTTACATTTTCTTCACAATTTATTTCACTTTACTGGTAATGCACCGAAAACTTACTTAATTTATGTGCCCGAATTACAGATAATACGATTACCCTGTAAGCGCACTGATACGTATCAGATATTCATTTTGAACGATTATTAGCTGGAACAAATTTTGCCATTTTCATTATCACGGCCATTAAATCGCCAGTAATGTTTATTTACGTTATCGCCAATACAAGCGCTTATTAGTAGTTTGAATTATTATTAATTAAAGTTTATACAATAACAAATTAATAAATACGAGCAAATAATTAATGACTGAGGACGCTCTCGTTTGCTTTAATATTCTCAACGATATTCTAATTAATACTTGTTTACAATAGCACTCGCATTAGCTCATAGTTGGGCTAAAATTTAAGTATCTGACCTCATTAGCTAAATATACACATAGGAATGAATGACACGCATACCGTAAAGTAGACTTATACTATCACTTATTCAGAACATCATATGAAATACTAAAGATCCTACCTTTATGAACTGCACAAACAGGTCCCTCTAAAAGCATGTCACAGCACTTCCGCAACCTCTCCTCGACTTCTCCACTAACCGAAATTAACCATCTTTCTCTCTTGCTCTCAGTTTCGTCGACATCCTCGAAAAAGCATCGTACAATTTGCCTAATTAAAAAGCGCACGCGACAGGCGCCAAGTCACGCATGACCGAATCTCGCCCGTCCTCGTACTCATCCTATACCTACCCGCTTATAACGAAATGCATAATGCATGGCGCGCACGGCTGATTCACGATGCGCTTGCTGTGTTGTTCAAGACAGAAGAGAGAGAGAGAGAGAGAGAGAGAGAGAGAGAGAGAGCCCGAATTCACTACTGCTGCTGCTGGGCGTGACCAGGAAAGAGCGGACACTGCTGTGCGCTCGCACGCGATTGTCCGGTATAGGTACCGGCTATTGACCAGTTTTGTGATTAATCGCTGATGTACGGGCGACGAGAGTGAGAATGCGGTGAATGAGTAGTTTTTATTTGAGAGTTTATGAGGCGGTGATTTACGGTGTTTCAACACTTTGCGAGAATTAGTAAAGGTAACGATGATAGATTTCAAGTTATGTGGTGTACTTATTCATGTTGACTTCTGCATAATACATGCGTCCGTTTAATACATGCAATAATAATAGTCATATATGACATTTTAAAATATTTCAAAATTTACTAAGATCAAAAGTAATTAAATGGTAAATTAATTTCCGAATAAAAATTTTCTCGACAAATTAAACTCTTCAAATCCACTATAAATTTTGTCCCTATATGAATTTTCTTAATTTATTTAAATAATTAAAGTTGCAATTAGATATTAATAGAATGCATACATATGTTATTGATGTTTTATTTTATTTAATATTTTGAACGGGTATTTGATGCTCTTTATAAAAACAGTAGAAGATAACAAATTGAAGCGGTTGTATAAATAAAAGAATTAAGACTTTAATATTGCAATGATAGAGAGCTCTTACGGTTCTATTATATACATAGCCGTACATAGAGTCACAGAATCGAGAACGGATTGGGGAAGAGTATTTCATATACGCCGTATAGTTAGTCTATATTAATAGAGGAATAAAACCAACATTTGAATAGTGAGTGTCCTCGTGTAATATTCTAAAATTTCGAAGAGAGTAAGTGAATTGCCTCTCATAAAAGAAAGATGTTATGGTTTCACAATTTAAATAATAATTCTTAATTTTATTAAAGAAGTTAACTAAACTAATTCCTTGTTGAATTGAATCCGAAATTTGTATCACTAGTGGATTCGTATAAGAATTGTATGATTACGCAGAGGGTATGGTTAATGTCTAATTTGAAAGACGTGGATGACAAATGATAAGAATTTCAAAATTGAGGAAACAGTCATAGGAATGAGGCAGTTATTAAATAAATAGTTGACGGATACCAGATTGGCAATAAGTAAAGTTTTGAAGAGCAATAGTGTTATAAAAATGAATAATTGCAGATGAATTCCGGAAGTGGGATGCATGAAACCAATTAAATTATTACATTTGAATTCTACATGCGGGGGAAAAATGATATGTATGAATCGAATATTATTCCTAGATCTTTTACGGTGTGTACTCTTTCTAATGCAGACTTGTTAATTTGATAATGAAATATTTCCATATTTCACTACATGAAATTTGCAATTTTGAATTTCCTAGTTTACCTTCGTTTATGCAATCAAGACATGAAGAATTTCCAGGGACGCGCTCATGAATGAATTTAAATGCATATACTGGCGTGTACGTGCAAAAAGGAATTTTCACTTCCATCAATTTCAAACACCCGCGTCTACGTCATTATATTCGGAATTTTCAAAATTCCCCTCCGCATTCCCAGCTGAATTTACCAACTGCACATTTTATTTCCTGTACCTTTCAATGTTCCATATTTACCGAGCTTCCAGGCGCCTTCCCTATATACATCCCGGGAAAACTAATTATCTCAGCGCGGCGTGAGCGCTATCCCGCTCGCGGTTTTGCGCAGCGGCGCGTAAGCTCATCTCTAAAACGTCTTTTCAGCCCGACTCCCTTCACTTCATTATCGCATCTGCATAAAAAATTAAGGAACTCGCTCACGAACTCGGAGCCGCCGCCTACCATCTCTCTCCCGCCCCATCCAGCCAAGGAATAAATCAATTTCCGAGATAATCCAGCCATCTCGCAGCGAATTCAATCTCCATTCTCCGATCGCGGCGAGGCCATCCCCCGTGGATTAATAATATATAAAAAAGAAAGCTGCGTCGGACAA
Organism: Torymus auratus; assembly: GCA_900474315.1. Lineage (NCBI taxonomy): Eukaryota > Metazoa > Arthropoda > Insecta > Hymenoptera > Torymidae > Torymus > Torymus auratus. Next base: position 10,231 of record UXGD01004257.1, on the reverse strand, counting down.
AAGCCCCGTTGAGAAGCCCGAAAAGCAGCGCGCGTGCTTTCCTTTCATTTCCACGGCGCGGCCTTCCTATATACATTTTCCGGCCCTTTTCCGGATTCCCCGAGCAGAGGCGTAACCGAATTTAAAATGTAAATGCGACGGGCCCGTATAACGTGTATACGTATATATACATTCGGAGAGAGAAGCGCGCGCGCGCGATGTAATTTTCCGCGATCGAGTTTGCCGACGTCGTTACGGAATCGCCCCCGTGCGCGGCTGAATATATATTCTCTCGGCGGGCGAGCGGGGGATGTATATTATGAGTGCGGCCGAGGAAGGACAGGACACGAGCGCGGCGACGTGAGTCGAGTGAGCGCACTTTGTTATTTTTAATTTATGCTTTTTGCAGGCTTCCTGATGATTTATGTATAATATGAGCGCGGCGAGGGTTTGCGAACGGTGACGATTATAAATTGATAAATTGTCTGTGTGTTGTTGTCGAGGCTGGGATTTGAATTTTTTTTGGTTTAGTAAACAACCATTTCAAAAAAGATTATTGTAGGGTGTAAAAATTTTCATGGCATCGTTGTTCGGAGAACCCACGTTGATGAAAATAACCGGAAAAGTTTTATAATACTTTCGCTAATGAAAATTCATATAAGAAATGTAATTTTAAAATACGTATTTTTTGTAAATAAAATTTAAAATATTTTTCTAATTAAACTTTTAACTCTTCTAAGAATAAAATTCCATGATGCAAAATAATATAACACAGTTCTTGGTATCTGCTGAACAGTGCTTTGTAAATATAAAGTTTTTGCTTATCGACAAAAACGGTGATCAACGAATATAGATGAATAAAATACGTATTTGTCCCTTTGAAATAATATTGGAAACTTGATAAAAAATAATTATATGTTCAATTTCAGAAGTAATTAAATAATCGTTAGTAAAAGGCACATCATAAATCCATCAAGCCACCGTTTACCCGTAGACGTATACGTATACGTCGCCGGAAGGATTTCCCGCGGCAAAGACGCGCAACAGCGTGTGACGAAAGAAACGCGCGCTCGCAGAGGAAGAGAAAAATTCCGCGGCGCGATATCTTTCGCTTCGTTTCCTCGGCACTTTTTCTCTCTCTCTCTCCCTTTTTCTTCCTTCTTTTTGCGCTTCGGAAGGGGTTATTTGAATTTAAATGAAAAAAATCTGAAATTCAACGGTCGCGCGCGCTTACTGAAAGGGTATATCGCGAAGAAAATATGCTGCCCGCCTCTGCTTGCGCGCGCGCACACGGAAATACATAATCATGTATTTTTTATGACCGATGAATGCATGCGCGCGCTCGGGGGGCTCGTCCTTCGGCGAATGGAAAAATTTATGCGATGGCGCTATTTTTTTTATAAAGAGACAGGCCGCATGTGTCAATGCTGGCTGAATATTCTCAGTTAATTAAACAATTTTCTTCCTCATTATGTTAAATCGTTGTCGAGTCTATTATTCCCGATTGGAAAAACATTAATCAAACGTGTAACTCAGAAACCCTCTTTTGATCTCTATATATAGTAGCAATCATTGCCAAATACCACAAGAGACTCGCTGTCCGAGAGAACAATAAAATGTACTCGCAATAAAAAAACTGACAGATCAAAACGATACTCTCGTTCAACATTTTTGCCATCACCTCCTTGGGAGTTGCATCAGTTCCGGCTTTTGGCGAGCATGCGACGATGGTCATCGCTCGCTTGATGCTCGTCGCGCCGCTGATCATTCAGAATGAAAATTCAAGGCCCGCCGGTCCCCATTTCACGCGTGCGCGCGCGAGCTTTTACCCATACCTAGATCCCCTTTTTTCAAGTCTCGCCTTTGTTCAAAGTCGGCGGATTCGCTTTTACGACCGATGGACTTCCCGTGCGCGCAGCTCTCCCCCCTCCCCCCTGTATTAGGGGTTCTCTCTCTCTCCCTCTTGTCTCTTTTTTCGTAGTGTATGTGCGCTAACGCGTTTCCGCGTCGCTCTTGCGTTATACGTTCGGTTTTTTTCAGGGTCTTTGTTGTAGAGAATTTGCCGCGCAGTCGTTAATATTCGAAATCCGGTCGTGACGTGAATTTTCCGCTTATTTCATATTTCAATGGTATTTCCTTTGTGAAGCTTTAAAGTTTTTCCATTCGAGTTTATAAATAAAAAAAAACGTCACGGTTTAAACATTTTTATGATATGACTAGGTGTACTGTTAACCAGAATAAAAAGACCATAGTTAATTCTTCGCGTGGGTATAATAAGATACACTTTAAAAGTTCTCGAATTGAAAAAAATGAGGAATTGATATGAATGTGAAATGTTATCATTTGTTTGCGTGAGGTGAATACAAGAACAAAGTTTCTGTGTGACAAACGTGAAGATGCCAGACATGTTTTATAGCTTGTCAATATTAAAATTAACTTTTTTCTATACATATATATATAGGCCCACAAATGCGTAAATAATTAGCAAGATAATATTAGCTTTTACATTATCCAATAGAAAAATAAAATTAATTTGGCATAGCTCTTTACACTCAAAGTTAATTAATATTGTTTATGAAATTGTATCCTATTGTCATATTTCAGGAAGAACAAGTTCCCGTGCGTGTGCTTGTTCGTGCCTAATTTGCGTAAATAGCGTGCTTTTGTTCAACGTAGCCATGTCCAAAAGAGAGCGAGCAATTTATTTAATACCACGCACGTATGCGAGAGGGTTTATTACGATTAAAACCAGGGTATAAAATCACCTCTCGGCCAAATTTGTACACATGCTCACGTGATTAATACAATTAAAGCGGTGAGATATCTCGCTGAGCTCTTTCAATAGTTCGCGAGAGATTAAAATCTAATTTTGGAGCTAATGATTTTTCCTCCTATTCATTCGAACGTAATTGAGTAATGTAGAATTGAGGATTACCTAATGATGACGTTACGGTATAGAATCTTGAAATATCCGGACGTTGGAGTGTGATTATAATTGAGTGAGATATTTTTGTTCCAGTGGAAAAAGCTGTGGCTAGAAATTAATTGTGAACGACCTAAAAAAACCGGGATGTACATTAGGGAACTATTGATGAAATATTCATGATTGCGTAACAGATACTTTTTATTTCCATTTTCACAATGAAGTAAATATACGTTAGGTATAGAGCATTTTAGTATTTTTATTAAAATGCAAGAACACACGCATATAATATATCGTCGGCTAGGTGGAAAAAGCCGACACGTCGATTTTTCGTTGCAAAACCGAAACGTCGATTTTCCGTTGGAAAAGCCGAAACATCGATTTTTGGTTGAAAAAGCCGACACATCGATTTACTTGAAAAAGCGGACACGTCGATTTGCGTGGCAAAAGCGGACAGCTCGGTCCTGAATTTTTTTGTCTTTATTAAAAAAGATGAATTTGATAAATGTATAATTAAAGAAACGATACCAGAAAATATATACGTAAATAAAGTACAGAGCAAGCCAGATGAGTTTCCAGTGCCAGTCGAATTTCAACGTAAATAAAAGTAATTTAAACGCTGGTCCGAACTATGCGCTTTTTCAACTAAAAAATTGACGTGTCTGCTTTTTCCACACAAAACGACGTGTCGGCTTTTCCACAAAAAACCGATGTGTCAGCTTTTCCAACGAAAAATCGATGTGTCGGCTTTTCCAACGGAAAATCGATGTGTCAGCTTTTCCAACGAAAAATCGATATGTCGGCTTTTCCAACGGAAAATCGATGTGTCGGCTTTTTCAACCAAGGCGACGATATATTATATATTTACTTTATAATCGTATTATTTTTATTTTTTTTTATTTTTTATTTTAAATAATTTGACGGGCAGATTGCCCTTTACAAAATATAAATATATATTTAACACAATAGAGCCTTGATTGTAATGTTGCAACATATGACATAGTATATAATATAGTGATGCATAGTATTAGTGAATCAATATTGTGTCGAAATACCTCTAAGAGTATTTTTAAATGCCGCAATAGAAGTTGAATATAGAGCTATTCGGGAGAGAGCATTCCACAATCGTCTCAACCTATGGACAGTAAACTAAAACCCTATGTTGAGTATTGCATTATGAGATTATTCTTATGGAACTTTGGAGCTACTATTATGGAGCAATGCATTCATTTTCCAAAGCTTCGACAAATGATATTGAATTGTTTAATCAAATGAAAAATGCTCTTATAATTTATTTAAAAATTGACTAATTCTTTAGTGACTTTTCACTTATTGAAATATAGTGGAATAAAATGTTCACAGCAAAATAAGTGAATATTCACTAAACAGTTAGTAAATTTGTTCACTTATTCATTTTTATAGAGTATAATACAAAAGATCTGTATCTTTATACAAAAATCCATTTTCATTCTTCCATCCTCCTTATAGCATTTCTTAAGCCACATTCATCGGGAACCACCTTAAAAACAGTTCGCTTCGAAGTTCGCTCGAGCTGCGCGATAAAACCACAAAATTAATCTCTCCAAGCTACATCTATCCTCAAAATTTCATCCAGCATTAATTACCACTCTCATTCTGCGTCTGCGCCTGACGAGCTTTTTCTCTTTGCCATTTGCCTTTTTCCGGCGAGAGTGAAACAAACAATGAAGGCGCGCCGAGATAAAACGGGGCATCGTTACGCTCGCGGCCGTAAAGTTTAAAGGGCGGATTAGAAGCGCCGAGGAATTTTCTTCCGGGGTCCTTTGGACGAGATAGCGAGCGTCCGAGCTCGAGGCTAACGAGGATAAGCCGGTATGACCTGGCGACGCGCAGGGGCAGGGCTCCGCGAGGGGTAGTAAGTTGTTGTGAAGATGGAATGGGCCAAGGTTGGCTCGAGAAAAGGAATATGGGCTTTCGTTGAAAAACAAGACTTTTTTACAAAATTTGTTGCGTTATATAGGAATTTTAAGTGTTAAATTGATAAATAAAACTTTCTAAGCGAATTTTCATTACATTTATTGATTTATTTAATGATTGTAAATAAATCTAAGTCAGCGTTAAATTCTCGTCAAAGTTCATAAAGTTACAGTTTTTATAGTTATTTTTCATCGGGATAATATTTAATTCTTCTTAAACTAATGGAAGGTTATTGAAATTATTGTCATTTTCAAGAAAAAAGTAAATAAATTACAGTCTCATTTCCCTGGTAGAAATCGAGTCTATTTTTTACTCGGAAATAGCAGATTTACTGGAGGAAGAACTAGACATTTTTCTTATTTATTTCTATTTTAGCGTTGAAACGAATTTTTCGGCCATATTCGACCATTTAATAGATTGAAAAAAAAAAAAAGTTTTACCACAAATTTACATTAGCTTATTTATGAGTATTTAAAAGATATTAAGAGGCTTGCTATTGTGATGAGGATGGATCAAAGCTCCATAATAGAATCTAATAGAAAAATATTGGTTTCAGTTAATATCTAAGAAAGGAATGCTGTAAATGCTTTTTTAGTCTGTGTTTATTGTTTACATTTTTCTAAGCTATTGATTACAATTGAATGCTCTCTGAAATGTAACTTCAAGTCTATGAGTAAATTTAAATGAAATATTTTGAGGTTATGCTATTCTATTTCCAATCTATTAAATGGTCAAATAATAGAGGAAAAAGCGTTTCATTATAAGGAACAATAACTAGCCGTTTATTCTACCTATTTACTGACTTTCTGTCAATTTCGCACAGAGCAAAGTTCTACCAGGGTTTTACTAGGAAAATTTTCGCAAATAAAATTTCAAATTAAACTTTGTAGACTTCTAGCAGTAATTACGTTTTTCGACTTTCGAGAATCGTTCGTCAAGGGAATTGTAGGGATTCACGCAGAAGGGAATGTAAAATAGCTAAAGAATTATTCAAACATGAAATAAAGAATTGTAATTAAACTTTAGCGCAATATATGACCGCTTCTCGAACTTTTTGTCATCGCGGCGTCTTGGAATTTTCAGTAAACCAAACGATTTCACGCCAATGTTTATCATCTACAAGATGATTGCGACCGAGATCCCAATTCTTATAACCTCCGCCTCTGTCCTACCTACATTCTTCTCAATTCTCTCGCATTTTCTCATCTCCCCGAGGGCAGCGCTGCATAAATCCCACAAGCGGCCCGGCAGAATGAAGCAACCAGAATAGTTCTCGCCGTAATTGTTTCTCTCCCACTCCTCCCGAAATAAAAGGATCCTGGGCAAAAATACACTATATACCTCGTGCACGCGAACTTGCTCCTTATTACCTGGAACGCAATTCTTTTTTTAATCCTGGTACTTTAAGCGAGGGCGCGCTATAATGGCCGAGTGACTCCTTAAAGAGGCCATTCGCGACAAGGGAACGCGCGCTCGCGCGGGGGCGTCCTATTAAGGCGCGTAATTCCTTTACCCTGAGGCTCGCGAACGCACCATTCGTTAGATTCCTTTCTCTCCCTCGCCCTCTTACGCTATCTCTCCCCGACTGTAGAAACATACACGGCTCTTGGAGATTATCCTAAAGACGCACTTGCGCGCAGTTTTCCGGAGCTTTTATGTATCGTTGATTCGCGTACGTGACGGGGCATCGCTTATACGGCATTAGCCTGCTTTTTCACGTCGACGGAATCATCGTATACGCGGGGATTATGCAAAGCGCGACGTACCGACGCGGGGATTCCCACCCCGCGGCGCAAAGTGGATTTGGAATCTGCGATGTTCTCTGTGTTTCCCGTTACCGTGAAATTTTAAATTTTAGTTAAGAGCCCTTCTCGCGATGCCCTGCTACTGTTATGGGTTCTTCCCGACATTGAAAGCGTAGAGAGTGGAGGTTTATTGTTATACAGAGGGCAGAGAAAACTTTACTTCACTTCTGATTGAAATTTTTTCTATCACTATTATTCGATCGGTTTCGTCTTACTCGAATCCTCAAATATATTATTCCTATCTACCTATATCACTTTACTGTAGTCGATACAATATTTTATATATAGAATTATTCATTCGCTGCTTATTATCCATAAATTTCTTTTGAATAACCCACTTGTACACCCAATGTACACTTTTGTCTCATCTCTCCCCATCACAGAAGAAATCCATCACAGACGCCACCAGCAACCTCCTAAACAGTTAATTTCCCAATTCACCTTGTCCTACGTGCAATGACGATATCATATAACTATCATCTTCAACAAATTTCGCCCTTCGACTTTCCTCGCTAGATCCCCGAATAAATTTCTCCGCCATCGTTTCGTACTTACGGCGCAGCACGGCGACGTCCCCTCATTAAGTTATTTACTTCAATTAATGACTTATAACCGTCAACTTAAATGCCGCTATATACTGATATATACCCTACCGCGTAATGAGAAGATTAAGAGCTCCCGATTGTCAGCGCGTGTCATCCCTTCAGAGTTCTGCAGGTATCACTTTATTAGCCCGCGCTGATACTTCCGCGATTAAAAACAGCGAAAGTCCCATCAGCGGTTCGTGAAAGGATTTACAAACGATTGCGTTCGGTTATGTATATCAAGCGTAGAAAAATGTACCCGAAAAAAATAATAAAATTTTATTTTTTTTTATAGTATATTTAAATAACAAATTTTGTTATAATGTTGTGGCTAAAGCTCATTAGGGAAAAGAGTTTTCGGCAAATTAATTATTCGGTATTTTAGGTATATTGGGGAAAACGGAAATCGGAAAATTCGATTCGAGAAAATTACCGAATACCCTTTGTTGTAGTTAAACCTAAACAAAATATAAATCTGATTGCTGAATCGTTACTATTAAAATATAAACTAAAAAAAATGGTTTGTACAAATTTTTGTTGGAACTATGTGCTCTTAAATACATTATTTTGTATTTCTTTCTGAAACGATCTATAAACATATAGAGTTTAAATGAAACTCACTTTTAACTAGGAAAGGGTCCGGATCACGAATAGATCTTAAACGTTGAGAAGTTTTTTTTTTATTTAGAAACATGAAAAATGTTACAATATTAGATCCTAACTCTCCGAAAAATTCAAGCTATGGACATTTTTAGCTTTATTTTGAAAAACATCATCAAAAAAGCTCCCTTGTTCAAACGGTACCCATTTAATCTTAAGAATCCTCAAATATCATTCCAAAAATAAAAAATAAAACTAGACAATAACTTTAATGAGCAACAGTAAAATGTATCAAAATATTCATGTATTCGTACAGGGAAGTTTGGGGGTTTAACAGTGCATATTCATTACTTACTCAAAATTAAACTAGTTTTCCGAGTGTTATTTTCTCTTTTTGAAATCATGTGTAAGATTTTACAAGATTTGAAAATGTCCAGAATTGAGTTTTCTCAGTGTAATTATAAATCACAATTTTAAATTATCTTTCTTATGATAGAATATATAAAAGATCTTATTATATACCCATTAATTTTCACCTGTCAGGCTTAACATAGAAAAACGCTCAACCTCTTAAACTTGTGAAAAGAAAATAACGAAAACTCTGAATAAGCACACATTAGAGACTCGCAAAGCGACCCAAACTATAAATAATTCCAAGCAGCGGAAAATTCCCTTCCAAGAATACCGTGCATCTATACTGCCGCTTGACCATCACCGCGACAATACTATACAGCACGGCATACGTATATATATATAGCGACACAGGCATGACAACCGAGCGGCCGTCGCGCGGCAAAATAATGCGAGCGGAAGTGACGTCAGGTGCGCGCGTGCTCACAATGGGCTGCCCCCTTGGGGCCACCTCCTCATCCCCGTGCACGCTCGTCGCGGCTCACCTGCCCATTATTCACACCACAATGTACTTCCTTTTTTGTCAAAACACCGGCGCACGGTGAAATTCTCTCTCTCTCTTCACGATCTCCTCTGCACAGCGCGCCTTTTTCATATATACTACTGCTGCCGGCTAGCTCGACTGTCCGGCGCGAGCTGACTATAAGTCAGTTGGGATGAATTTTATTTTTTTTTAGGTTGAGGTGCGGGGCGATGGATTAAGTTGTCTCGGGATCGCGGAGTTTCTTTGTCGCGTGGAATTGTTTGGGGGCTGTTCATTATGACAGTACGGATTTGGTGCGGTTGAAAAGGGTTCGCAGGGGAGGAATAGAGTGCGTAGGGGAAGGAATATGTTCTGGTTGTTGAGACTTTTATGGCAGGTGTATATTTTTTGTGGGGTCGGGGAAGGCTGTGTGTGTGTGTATTGTGTGCAGAGCGCGTAAAAATATTTACATATTTAAATTTTCGGGTACGCAAAGCGCTTCGCGCGGAAGTGCCTTTTTGTGGTGCTCGAGTTTTATACAAGCACTGTTGTTTATATTGTTGGTCTACTGAATTTTATTGCACTTGTCCGATTTGCAAATATTTTATCCTCGTTATTGAAACTTGATGCACTCTTACGGTATTTACATACTTTATATATTTGCTCAATGTTTTATATTTTATAAAAATTTGTTCGTGTTAATTCATGGGAGAAATTATTTGAGAAAAATTTATTCATATTGCCCTGTAAAATCCTTGTAATTCTTTTACATTGCGCAATCATATATTTTACACGTTATTGGGCACGCAACCAACAATTTTCAATATCAGTTTATTCATCAATTCGGCAACGACTTTACCATTCGGAAAAATAAAATCTTTTAGTATCTGTATCAATAAAAAATGACAAGAATAACATCAGCGAGCGCAATAAAATTTTGGCAATAATTCAAATGGAACGAAATGCTTTGTGAAAATCCCCATTCCGAGTTATGAGAAAATAAATATTTTAACAAAGCCCGTAAATTTAAGTCTAGACAAATTGAATTTTCGAACAAATGTTGTGTACGAGAGAGAGGATGGGGACAGAGGTAAGGGAGCGGGCTGGGAGCCCAAGTGTCACGCTAGTAAGTTATGGTATGTGAGCATGAATTTCCTGTCACTGGTTAATTTGAATTCTTTTAAATACGTCCCCATTGTTATTCAAAATGAAATGCGACCACAAAACAATATTTACACTTTCACTCGTCCGCAAGTGATTCCAGAAAAAGATTCAATTTATATTTATAAACAATACAAAATTTATAAACCATTTAAAAAAATTTATCTTAATACCCTACATGTTTTAATACAATGTTCCATAAGTTTTATAGAGAATATAAACAAAATTATTAGAGTTCATAATTTCTATCTTGCCAATCAAGGACTCGGGACTCTTTTAAAATTGAATCTATACTATTTAACTACAATGATCTAAAAAGTAAAATTACAGGATCAAATAGTATTACAAG
>UXGD01004256.1:0-17663 GCA_900474315.1 Torymus auratus | reverse complement strand
AGAGGAGGCCGGAGTCCCGACAGTTAGTTTTTCAAAGTTTTCTCTTCGAATAGTTAACCGATTGGACTGAAATTTCGAGAGAATACTTAAAATTTATATATGAAGCGCGCTCAAGCCTTGAAATTGAAAAATATATTATTTTTCAATTTTTCAATTTATAGGTTATGTTACCCGTGCTAAGTTTTTCAAGGTTTTCTCGGCAATTAATTGATTGTTTAAGTTGCGATTTTGAGAAATAACTAAACATTAATTTTCAAAGCGCGCTCAAGTTCCCAAAATCCAAATAGATAAGAACTTTTTAATTTATAAAATAAAAACGTGTTATACTGCTTACAGCGTATAAATCATAATATAAATCAATAAAAAAAATTAATCGCATTATGTTTCAAAGCAATATGTTTTATCCAGATAAGCCAGACGGTGTGTCCGTTTTACCCTGCTCGTTTAGTCCGGAACACACACAATTACGTTTAAAAAAATGCATTATAAATAAAAAATGTTATCGTGATTAATCGATTGATTGTGTAAAATAGAAATAAATAAGAGATATTATAGATGCGTTTGAAAATTCCTTTATATCCAAAATATATCTCATCATGGCGATTTTTCCCGAATCTTTCCTATCATGAAACGGACCCAATGAATATCATGGTAAATAACGAAATTTAACGAAATTAAAAATATTTTCAACATCAAAGACTTTTAATGATAATGTTCGAGAATACTGTATAAACCCAGGGCGCTTGCGCGTTTAAATATCGCCGTGCGCGCATTGCTCAAACGCGAATATTCAATCAAAAAATATATATTTCATGCGTTACGTACTTATCGCGCAAAATACCTCTAGGAATCGTTAAAACATACATGTACATGACATCCGTTCGTTCAACTCATTGTTTAATTACTGAATGTCAATTAGTGCGAATCGCGCGACACACGACAATCATAAATTCAATAAGCGAAATATACTTTAAAATGTAATCCCGTGCCTGAAATATTGAAATAAAACCCACCCGCCCGCTCGATCGATCATTAAAAAATACAGTCAATCTTAATTACACGCTCCCTTAAACAATTCACGCAGAGCGCCGGGCGCGCACGCGGCCAATATACCTATGGGCGGACGTCACTGTGCGCGACGTGAGCGTATTATACACACGATGCGCAAAAAAAGCGAGCGAGCGGGAAGAAGACAGAAGTCCGAAATATTTTAGCACTATAAGACACTCTACACGGAGAGAAGAAAGAGGAACAGGAGAAAGGAGTATGGGAAAGGGAGGAAGGCGTCTCGCACTGTCGTGCATGTGTGTATTATGCGTATATATACGCGAGCGAGCGAGAGGGACACGCGGAAAGAAAGAGAGGGAGAAGGAGCAGCTCGGGTGGTTGATCGATGGGTTCGGTGCAACGCCCGTAATCTTCGGGGGCCTTAAACTCTCCGCGGCCGTGCGTGACCATCGTTTTCACGCGTGTGCGTGCGCACGCGAGTGTGTGTATGAGATCGTGCGCGCGCCCGCGAGAGAAACCGCAGGAGATGCATGCAGAAAACGGCCGCATAAATTACAAGTGCGCGTACGTGTGTGCGGCGGCGAGATTCTTTGCTTGATTGTCTACGTGACAATTAGGAGCGTAGAGAGAAAGACTTGCGTACAATCGTTTCTTTTTTCGGCGCAACACAGCGCCAAAAACAAAAGATCAAGTGGACTTAACGTCTGACGTAAATAGATTTTTTTTAATAGTAATTTATAAAAATATTATGTGCGTTTTCTAAGAGCATACTCTGAGCGGCTTGCCTCTTCCCAACTAACATAATTGCGCTACATTCATTCGCTTTCCTATTAAAATTATCAAAAAGCCCTTCCTGCGCGAATTTACAGTCGAAATATTCATTTCAGTTTGAGGCGAGTTTTTTCTGCCCGCGCTGCAATAAAGAGATTTTCGGCTGCAAGCTGCTGCTGCGGAGGCGTCGCCGCGCTCTCCGTGCGTATATAGCGAGGGCAATTTTATTTCTAGAATGTTTGGCTTGAAGAAAAGAAGCAGAGCCGGCAGCCGCGAAAAAGAGCTCGCAGCGTCTCGGGCTCTTCTTGTAAACGCGCGTGCGCGTGATATTTAAGAGGTTCTTGATCCTCGGCAGCCCGTTCGGCGAAAAACCGATGCTGCGATGCATCTCTGCGGCGCGTGGCCGTACGGCGGCAGCTTTTTTTTACGGGAAAATCGATCGTTCCGCGCTGCTGCAATGTAGATCTTTTTTTCGCAGCTTTAAACGCCTCGTATTTGTCAGTTTTAAAACGGTTTTCGGCGATTTATATCGGTTTATTTTATGAATGATAGGAAGGAATTGAGCTTTGTTCGCGCACGTATTGTTTTCGCTTTATAGGTGTTATAGTATTGTTTTCACGAGCAATCAATTAGAGAGACTTGTTTTAGTGGAGTAATGGATTTTTATTCGTAATACGACGAGAGTGGAGCTGAGTAATTTCCAGCTTTTAAATGGTTTTGTGTGCTTTACTATACTACTATTTTTATTATTAAAAGCCAGGATTTCATAAATTGCCGATCTTAAAATTCATTCAATATCTTGATAAACAATATTTTTTAATATATTTTTTATGCACGATGACAGCATTAAATATGACAGAAACAACATTGTTATTTTGTTAAACAGCCCAAGCCATTTATTAAAATAAATTTTAAAAATCATCTTTTGTGAATGTTTAATTTAAAACACGACGGATAATCGATATACTTTACTTCCCATATTACTAGGTATTTATATATATATTAATTATGCATTTATTCAAACGTCACGTTATACCCGAAAGAAATATTAATAATCAATTCGATGAATAACAAAGATACACTAATTAATTAATGCAAAAAGTAAAAAAGTTGATGAAACTTTTGTAATGAGATCTTTGGAAATGTTTGTTGAGAAAATAATGATGCCGAAAACAGCTGGAACAGAATCAAAATTTCTTTCCATCGTTCTTCTTTCGCTTCCGTTCGCTAGCGAATTTAGGGAAGAACCGTTGTTGCATTCCCGAGGTGATTTCAACTGGGTGTCACGGCTCCGTGGACACGCCGAAATTTTTTTCGGCCTTCTTCCTTCCAGTAATTGTTTCATCGCATCCTGTCGTCTTCACTCTCCCACGCGCTCTAAAACACCAAACTCGTTTTCCCTGATGGTTATCTTGGCCCCTGCAATTTTATCTATTACGGGTTGCATTTTTCTTGTGCAATCATTATTTATAAAAAATATATTATTATTTCACGTTTAAAAATTTAAAATGCGCAGAACGATTGACTGGCTAACGTATTTCAAAATTAGTTGCGAGAAAAGCTAAAAATTCTGGACGTTGCATTCAAGGTGTATAAGTGCATTTAGGAGAATAGCCACCACCGCCCTCCAGACGCCGAGGAACGTATATGTGTGTGGTTGACAAGCGACGCTCGAGGAATTCTAATGAGAGCTGACACTCCAAACACGAGTCATACAAGCTTCTTGTTTCGTTTGACATGTTTGTGAAATTTTCAATTGCTCGTTGCTGTTCAAATTGACCATCAATCTTTTGCAGAAATGCATACTTTGTTTCCATATAAAACTTTAATATACATTCTGAAACGTTAGTTATAGCATATGCAGAATATTTGATTATCACTAAAGCCGCGTAAGTATTTAATAATGCATAAAAACGTAAATATATATTTTAAATAATCAAGTCCCGATAGATCCTTTTGTGAGTATACATTTGCTCGTAAATAATTAAATAACTTTGCATATTTTTGTTACCAGACTCACTTTTCACCAGTATAATTTAATCTTTTCATGCGGGTTAAAAAGAATTCATATTTTTACAATTTTACCAGCAAGGCGTGATCTGAAAATAATTATTTTTATTTTATTAGAAAATAGATTAATTAAAAACGAAACGTGCTTTTACCAACATTTTAATGCATGAAAAACTTTTCACATACCAAAATGAAACCGTATGTAAGTGCTCGGTTTTTTGTTAAATCGATCAAAGCAGCGTCTGAGTATTTGAAATTTGAATGCTACATTTCCTCTTCCCAAGAACACGACGTGATGTTTTTCACATTTGTTTACATTATACTCGAAAAATCTTTTAAAATAAAGACGAGATCGTGATATTTATTCTATATGAATCTTTTCCCGACTATCCTTTTCGCAGGTAAGATGGGCGTTTCTCGTCCACTTGAGCTCGTGAAAAGCTGCCGCGCGCTCCTACCCTCCGCTATCTTTTTCACGCGCGATGGTGAAATTTTCTCCCTTTTAAAAGGAGAAGAAGCCTCTCTCCCCCTCCTTTACGATCATAGCACTTCTTAGTGCGTGATTCATGACGGGTTTTCTTAGAGGACGCTTTAGAAATGATTCATATGAAAATTGAAAGGGCAACTTTCGCTAAATTGCTACGGCGCGTACGGCCTTATACATTTACGGAGCGCGCGCAGTTGAAAACGAAAAATTTCCTGCACCCTTTGTTTCACTCGACAACCGTCGGAACTTCAAACTGCGCGCAATACCTGCTGCATCTTTGGGTAAACACGGGTTGTAACCACCATTCCCAACTCATAAATATAATATTGCAATGGCGGTGTTGTTACTTTAAGGAGTTTATTCTTCGCGTGGATTTATTGATTGTGCGGTTCACACAAGCTGCTAGAGAATAAACCTCTTATTTGTGGCACGTGCTCCGGTAGCCATTGAAACTCCTGATACTCTCGCAAAAACTCACTTGTTTGCTACGTTAGCAACTTGAATTTACGTCCGATTTCCAAAAAGAAATTTGTAAAAAAAGTCTCGTTTATACACTGTAAATACCGTGACAACTCGCGTATACGCGAATGATACTCGCTCCCGTTCATTTTTTTATCGGCCGTGCTGGTTTTTTTCAGGAGCCGCGTGGGGGGGACGTTTCTCTCTCGGCCCGTGCTTCACCCACATTCGAAAATACTCCCTACCTCTCGGACTTGCTTTCATTCTGCCCGTTAAGCATTCGAGTGACATCGAATTCGCGCGTGTAGCGATTAATTTTTAATTCGTTACGTATTGCCGACTGGCGCGAGGCATCGCTGGAAGAAAGTTTCGAGGTTTTGCTTTTAACATATAGGTAATGAGCGCCGCGATGAAAGGAAAAGCTAATATGGTAATGGAACGATCGTGAGATTAAGATGGTTTCGTTCCATACTTTTGCGCGGCAGTGTAAGAAAGAGCTACTGTTGACTGTCTTTTGATCTCAAGAGCATCGAAAAAATAGCTTTCCCGCACTCGGTGTCGAATACGGATCACCAGCGAGAGGTAGGTGAACCGTTATTATTAAAAATTATCAATTCTCTATCAGGTATAAGCATATCAATAGAGGCTCAGCGAAAAAAACGTACCAACTTTTACGCATTTCCTTCTGCTCGATATATGCATTGATTAAACTATAATTATTTATATTATTTCTCATAAATATGTATTTTAATTACCGAATGTTATTCAACGAAATATTGAGGATTTTTTACTTCCATCAGTTCGTTTTATTATTTATTAATATTTCATAAATTTTGATTTATTTTAATTAATTTCAAGTACAATCGCGCGGAATTATAATTGAAAATCATTCGAAGCGAAATCGCGAACAAATATTTAAATTCGATTTTAAATTTAATTAATATTATGAAAAGTTTCCATCGGGGAGAGCTACCAGCGGCGGCGGCGGCGGCAGCGGCCCAGCCGAATTTCCATAAAAATCCAATTCCTCCTCCATAATTGCAAACAAAACGCGTAAACATTCCGCTACTTACCATAAAAAAATAGAAATTCGCAATCGTATAAATTAAAGCGACATGCTTCCCAGAAAGAGGGAAACGCGCGCTGGGCAGCTGTGTGCGTGTACGCGTGAGGGAGGGGTAAAAATTAAAAAAAAAACGTGCCCAGCGAATATAATAACGAAAAATATCAGATAAATCGAGGGAAATGAAAATTTAGTCGTCACACGGCTCTCTCGCGCGCGTACACACAGAGCGCGCGCGCAGCATCAACGGCACATGACACTTCGTTATCATAGCCCATTGCGCTCGTCGAACGAACAACGACGACGAGGAAAAAAAGAGCGTGCGACTGTTTTCTCTCTCTCTCTCTCTCTCTCGCACGCTCGCGGACCAATATAATAGAGCCGTGCAAAAGCATCGGAGAGAGAGAGGGAGAGGGACAGCTACACCCACACGTTCGCGCGCAAAATCCGAGGGCAAAGGGGGTGGCGCGAGCGCGCGCGCGAGAAGTAAAAGAGAGGAGAGGGAGGTAAATAGGGAGGGATTGTTAAAACGGAAAAGCGATGGTCGCCGAATAAATTGCACGGTAGGATGTATCGGCGTTATCGAATTAGCGTCAGCGTAAAATTTCGGATGGCTCGCTCGCTAATGTCCAAGAGCAAACGGGAGCGAGCGAGGGAGAGGGGAGGGGAGAGTAGAGGAGAGGGAGGGAGAGCGCGTATCGCGTTCCCGATATTCGCGGGCGCGGAAATCGTCGACGATAAATATTAATTATTTTTGTTTGTCGCTCCCCGGCCCCGGCCTCGCTGTAGCATTAATAACATTGCAAAGCCAAGCATTGCGCGCGCGAGCGAGCGAGTGAGAGAGAGAGAGAGAGAACGCAATGCCGCTGCATCTGCATCGCCTACATACCTGTGCCGCCGCCCGCCCTCGCCCCCGCCGCTGCCGCCGAGCGCGAGCAAAAACGTTGAAATAACAGATTCGCCAACTGAAACGCAATAATCGCGACGGGCGAATACGTAATTTTCGCAAACAAAGTGCGTAAATAATAACCGCGCTATTTACCCGGGACTCGAAGCCCGAGCGCGTATTTAATTATTATAAATGCATCGGGACGAGAGAGAAAGAGAGGAAGAGGGGCGAACGCGCGCTTTTGCTCTCGCAGTGCGGGGGTGTGGGTGGAAAAACAAAAAAGCGAGAGAGAGAGGGGGGGGGAGAGAAAAAAGGAAACGGGGAAAGGGATGCGAGCGGGGGTCGCTGGCCCCGAAAAAGCAGCAGCAGCCCCGGCGCCGGGCGTCGATGAAATCTATGCGAGCGATAAATAATGGCCCGATGACCCTTTTTATGTGCTTTATCGCGTTAGTTTGATCGAATATTTGGTAACCTTTTAGACATTGTTTATTGTATATGGAGCGAGTATGTGCACGCTTATACGCGAGAGAGAGAGAGAGAAGGGGTGGGCGGGCGTAGCGCGGCTCTCGAAAATGCTGATAAATTATTTGCGAGCGAGTCTCTTTTTTATTATTATTATTATTATTATTTTTATGCTGTTTATCTTGTTCTCGCAAGAGCGAAATAGCTTCCGAGCGTTAATATGCAGTTATTGTGCAAAAAGCGTAAAACTGAAATTGCAGATTTTACGTTTGGAATTTATTTTACACGGGCGAATAATTATACTGAGTGGTAGATTGCGTAAGCTTTTACATTTAGATAACTGCAATGATTTTTGCGAATTCCGGGAAAATTTATTCCACGGCTTGTTCAATATTTTCCAATATTGAATATGCATTATTTTTTAATTCCGTAAATTCGAATGTTTAATGCGCTCTCTGAATGTGTATTTTTACGTTACAATGAAATTAAAATAAATGCGATTGAATCTTTTGAGAGGATTAAATCCATTTTCAATGGAGCTTTTTAAATTAAAAAATGCATGCAAATAAATATAAGTTGATTAATTCAAGAGGATAAAAGCATATTTTTACAACATTTAATTAACATAGTATCGTAAAAAGCAGCCGGAATTCCGATAGAAAATCTTTAAATTCATTCTGCCCGATTTTATATCATTTAATAATTCCTTTTTACAACGTTTTTAAGTAGTCATTTAGCGATAACATCACGTATTGAAACTTTATAACAGGTACATTTTACGTTAGTCGCAAAACCGATAAACCCTGCACGGAGAAAAAATTTTTCGTGTATTAATAAACGCGCAAATCCGAGAAGCTATTCCGCTATTACTTTACACTCTTTTTCCGATATATAAAGTGCAAACAATTGCAATCCAGTTGATAAAATCTATAGTTATTTCTAAGCGGCTCCGATAAAAATTGCCGCTGTGTATCAAGAGTCAGAATTGACGGCTGAAAAAATTATAAAAACAAATACGAAATAAATACAAGCACTGCTTATCGACCAGTCGCAGATCTCGTAAACTGCCAACAATAAAAATCTCGTGGACACTTTATGACCGTGATACATCAAGCCTCTCGAAAGTTATATGGCCAACAGAAAATTTTGTCTCACGCACGCGTCGCGCCCACGCGCTTCGGTAATACCAGCACTGAAAAAGAGCCAAGCTCACATTAATGAAATCCTGAGCTTCGGAAATTCTCACTTCACCGTCTCTCGAACGAATTCGTAACTCGGCATTAAAAGCGCATAATTACAATCAAATGGGCTCATCTCGTAATCTACCGCGGGCATCGCGTTCAAGAGTGTGTATACCCTCCTCGCGGAAAGAACCCGGACAAGTGCGCAACCATAATGACAATAACGCCACGTGCATGTGTGTACCGCGATGACGCAACGCGCGACACTTACGAAATCGCGGGCGAATAGGAGGCAACTGACTGTCCGATTTTTAGACTGCAGGCTTGCAGATTTTTCTTTCCTCGAGCAACGCGCGTGACACAGTTGCATAAATTATACCACAACGTGTATGAGTGCGAGAGAGAGAGAGGCGCGGGCTCGCGCGCGTATAAATTTCGACAATGCACGCGCGCGTAATCGGGGGCGGCGATTTCTCGCCGCGAACGTCCTCGATATAATACGGCCGCGAGGGGCATTTAACGGCTGCTGCTGCTGCTGTGTTGTGTGTATAGCCGAAGCGCGCGAGAATTTCCTAATAGCCATCGTGTCGGCCGACGTCATTGGCATTTCGCAAGAGAACCGAATCTGAGAGGTCGCGGACAATAGGAATTATTCGCGCTGGCAAATGCATGCAACGAGGACTTTTTCGATTTTGATGATGATATTGTCTTTTTGTTTGCCCGATTAATCATTATGAGCGCGTAGGAGAAAGTTTCACTCGTTTTATAATCGATGATGCACGAGGCAGAAAGTTTTTTCCTCCTTAATACGGGATGTGGAATAATGACATGCTCGCGATATTTATGGATTTTGATAATCAGATTACAGTGCCCGCGCGGGTGTATAAATTTTTTTTTTTCTGTATAGCTAAAATTTCGCGGACGTTTTAAATTAAACCATTAAAAAGGTTTCGATAAGGCTCGTTATTATTCAACAAAATAAACATTATTTTAAGTTTATCTCGTAAAATTGTATTGGATTTCGATAATTTTTGCGCGAGAGATACGAAGCGGACATTGTTTTCGACTTAAAAAATGTCCGCTTTATATAAATCTGATAAAAATCGTTTTGTTAAACTTGAGCGCGATTATTATTAAAATACATCAAAAGAAAATTTCAGGAATTATATAATAATTGTGCGGGATTTGGAAAAGCTGTAATAAGCGAAATTCGCGTTTCTCTACATAAAGGTATAATAATAACGTCAGTAACAAAAATTCATGACAATTGTATTATGTTCAATTTAGTTGATTGGAATATATACTATACTCTGTAACATTTCTATAATAAATTTTGTTCATAATATCGCAACGCTAGCATATCGGTGCACTGATAAAGATACAAATTTTGCGAAAAAAGCTTTCCGAACCAGGTGATTTGTAGACAAGTCAAAGTTGACGTATATATCGTGGGAATGAGGGACTTGGCCCCCCATATAAGTGCATATACACACACACGCGCGCGCGTGATGCACAATTATTACGCGCATCCTTGCGAATTTCACCGGTGGAATTGTTAATGCGCCTTTGTACGCCCATATATATATATTCGCGCGGGCGCGTGCTTACAAAGCAGACGGCGGATACATTTCGGCTTAATAATACCGGGGGCGGCGGTAGATGTAAGATAGTTGTAATTAGGCAGGCGAATGCACCCGGGTTTTCGGGTGTCTAGTCACGTGCGCCTGCGTGAACCCGCGACTCAACCATGTGCACTTCCTTACGTCTCTTCCAGGGATTTAAATGTCTCCCTAACCCTTGCAGTCAAGCTGCACTTCGCGCTCTCACGCAGATAAGATTAGAAGTGCAACGGTCCTTTCTTTGTGCTAATAAGGAGATGTAATTTTCGAAGCGCTGTAAGCGGCTTTTTCTCAACGGACGGCTAGTATTAACAAGATTGAAATCATAATTAGAGATAACATTTAATTATAAATATTTTTTTTTCTCAGAAAATTTTAAAAAAGTATAGGAAATTCGTCAAATTAAACTAAGAATTATTGATTTGATGAGCAACTTTTATAGAAATATATGTGTATATATATTAATAAAAAATATCGGAAATTGCCTGATTTAATTTAAATATACGGAATTAATAATATATAAATGTTCGCGCGCTAGATATTCCAACATTACAAATTCTCGGAATAGATTCATTAATTCTGCACGTATCTCTTCCACACCTTTTGCAAATATAGATTTAAGAAGGAAATTAAAGTTAAACACGCATTTATATAAATTGCAATGATAAAATCCTCTTTTCGGACTTATTACAATAATAGGAAAATGAAAGAGTCGACTTCGAGGCGAAAAAGCGATGTCGCTAACCCGCGTGTCCTCAATTCGGCAACGGACATCCTGCGACAATCGTCTCGCTCTTCTGAATTTTATTATTTATATACGGGCGCTTATATGCGCGCATACCCACACACGTATGTATTTTGGGTAAATGCCCCCGACCGCGTGCGTATCGCATGACGTTCGACACGGTGTCCAAGCCCTGCGCCGAAACTTGCGCGTGAATGGGATGCACTTCCGCCCTCCTCTCTCTCCCTCTCTCGTCATTATAGCGCACATACACATTCGAGCAAGCGAGCGCGCGGGCACACGTGTGTTTTAGAAAACGCGTAATTGGAAGGTGGATGTACGCGCACTCCTGAATCGCGGGCTCCACCTTCTTTTTTGCCTCTTTCTCGCGTACGCGCGCGCGCGCCTCTTTTTTCGGCGGAATTACAGTACTATATATATATCAGTTGTTGTCAGCGCAGGATTGACGTATATCCGTGTGTGCAGTATGTGTGTGCGGGGAGCACGCGGGTGCACTTGTGTGCCTTCCTGTTTTTACGAATTCTGCGCGTACGTCGAACTCTTCTCGCTCAACGCGCGCAAGCGGTGACTTCCTTTTTCCCAAGAGCGCTTTTTATTGTACATATAGAGAGAGGGAGAAGGCGTTCACCTGACTCTATATACTGTACTGCCGGGAGTATATAACAGTCCGGGCCGAACAGAAGTTCAATCTCCGAAACGACCGAACGGCAATGATACTTATATGACGCGAGTGCAGCGTGTGTGTACGTGTATGGCTCGACTGTATGATGGACTGTGCGAAAAAGAGAGAGGGCGAATGATCGAAACCTCATTGTTGCTTTTTTCTTTGGCATGACTGTATTTTGACGACAATACCTCTGCTCTTTATGCAATTGTCCGTTTGCATTTTTTGTCAAACGCTTTTCGCCCGTGTGTACTGAATAATTCATATTTCGATCGCGAGCGTCTTTTACTGATTTCGACATTTTCACGTGCCAAATACACTTAGAACTTTGTTTTATTTATTTTTGCGCAATCCTTTGCACAAGTATATTGTTGACGTGCTGCTGAAATACATTTTAAACAAGAAAAGTGGCAAATAGTTTGTTCTTACGACATTGCTGTTTATAGTTATTAAATAAGCCGCGTCGCTTGATATTCATTCTTCATTCTTCATTCGCATCTATATTACGCAAAACTAAGTTATAATAAAAAGAGAGCGCAAGCCAATCGCCAAACACTAATAACACAGGAGACACGCGACGCATCAATCACCTTCGAATATCATGTCGCAATAAGATTTACGAAACAATCAGTTTGATTAAGAATGCGCATCAAACGCAAGCCGAGTACACATCAACGTCAAGCGTATACACATCAGCCGTCGTTTGCAATTTTCGAATTTGTCGTTGCATCTCGCGGCGCGTACAAAAAAAAGGAACGAGCGAAGACGCCAGGATGCATCGCTTCACGTGCGGCTGAATCGCGTACACACGCATCTGCTGCAGTCGCTCGCTCGAGATATCCGGCCGCGATAATTCCGCAAACGTATAGGAGAGAGGGCCTAAATGGTCGAGGTGAGCCCGGTGGTCCATCTCGAGCGCGCGCATTGTAGGAGAGAAGGAGGGATAGGCGCGGGGAGCGCGCGCTGACAGTGACGCATCGTCGCGCGACGCGCGCATAATTTTGCGGGGCCCACAGAAGCTCCTTAAATCGCGCGCCGTGTCGCCGAGCGAGGGACGCTGATTGCCGCGGCGAGGGTGGACGAGCTGGAGGAGGAGGGCATAGATAATTTTATACGATCGCGCGGAGGGAAGAGAGAGCGAGATGCAGGCTGTGATTGCTTGCGAGGCGGTTGAGCGGCAGGATTTCAAGGTATTCGTGCAGGCTATTGTTCTTAAAGCTCTTATTTATCGTGGGATCAAAGGAGACGCTGCTAATGATGGTTCTATTGCAAATGCATGATGGGTTGGACGCGAAGTTTTTATAAATGCTTTGAATTTTGTATAATAGAATATTCGCGGATAAAATAGTTCATTGTGCAAGACGCTTTTTAATAGTAACTTGACATATAACGGAGCCTGAGACAAAACTATCTGGATCCTTTTCTCCTTGTTTGAAATTGTAAGATGGTTCGTTGTTATTTCCACAGAAAATTCAAAGCACCCGTTACTCGTCTTCTAAGGGTAAGGGATAGTTTGACCTGAGGTCGGCATATGTTGTCGGGTTACTGGCCTCGTGTCTACTCGTGCTTGACCGTACAAAATGGTATCTTCAAGACACGTGTACTGTAAGACAAAAAGGGCCAATTTTCAAAATTTCTCGACTTAGTTGTTTCACGTCGTCAAACTACTTAACTGTAACGTAATGATATATCTAACGGCAAGGTTCGTTGACTTTCGTTCAGTTAAAAAAAAGTCAAGTTTACCATACAGAAATATTAAATTTAGGGGAATTAATTCTCGGAATTTTGAAGAAACTCTTGCTTCCTTAAGCATTATCAATATTTGTAAGAAGAGATGTTATCAAAGTAAAGCCAGTTTTTACTACAAACCGTCATTAGACATGACTTAAGCTCAATATAATTCACAATGTAATCTTTGAATAATATTAGCAAAGCTATATGATTCTATATCAAAATGATTTACTACCTGTTTCGAAAACATAATTTTAAAATAGATTATTTGCTAAATTGATATTAAAGTATAAAACTTAGATAATATTATTTCAAGATACATACAAAAGTTACGTCTTAATAGTGAAGTCGAAAATTGTCGCACATTATTAACAATTTTTAACCTTGATGATAGAGAGAATTCGTTTGAATAATTTTTTTTCATCGTGCATATGAACTTACAATATTAGTTTTATCGCAGTATCTACTTTTGATATGCAGACGTGAAAGCAGAAGAAATTTCTGCGACGATCATTTATTACCGTCGATTCCATATAGTAGTATTTGCGTAATTAATCATCGTTTATCAAGAGGATTCGCGAATTACTTATCTTGGCCCCGCGCGCCGCCGCATTAAAAATTGTTTTACAAGGTATACGGCAAACAGATGTGCACTTTGTTACTAAGCAGACGTAAGGCATGTTATAAATTTTAATATTTCTAATCTCCAAAGTAGTGATAGGAATTTTTCACTCGGTCATTTAAACAATTCTTATCAGATATTTCAAACAATGCTCTTGTACAAGTATTAGTGATAATAGCTTCGAATGTGAGATTTTTATCAACATTTACTCAAAAGTAATATCCTCAAAATCGCAACAAAAGCATTGTTCCCCATTGTGCTTTCTGCGTTATCGCCGATATATTCACGTTTTTTTACAGCCGTACTAACGGAATCTCAAGGTTTCCTCAAACAAAATCCTCCTCCAAAGATATCTCATCCGAGTATAGAAAGAACAAACTAGACGTATCATAATTCAATCTACACGTTGTTTTCTCAAAAGCATATAACCCGATATCTCGCGACTTTGCGTTACGTGGCTCGCGAGAAAGAAAAAAAGAACTCGAGAGGAAGCACAACAATTTATTTATAAAATGTACACTCACAACGCCGTGAATGCATCTAATCAAGCGCGCCTCGCGCCTTTTATCCCGAGGAGTCAGCGAAATCGAATCCCCTAGACGCTCGCGATTGCCCAAGTGTTCTTCCTATGAAAGCTTACTAGACATGTCATTGCATTCTAGGCGGATGACACACATATTATATCCGCGCGCGCGAGCTCGCGAGCTCATACTTCGCCTTTGTTCTATACGCCTCGCATTCTGCAAGTACCTGCACTTTTCATCGCGCCAACACTTGCGCTGACACCTCACGCCGTGTCATCACTATCATCCTCGCAGGCGAAAGCGAGCAAATGCAAATTGCGAAAGTGGATTTGGAATTTCTCGCTCGCACTTGGGAGATTCCGAGGCGTCAAACGTCGAACTTGCACTTCTATGCTCCCCTTTGCGCGTTTGACACGCGCGATAAGTGTATATGGGTGTGTGTGTGTGACGATGATTGATATATCTTTCGCGATGTGTGATAGTCTTTTTCCACTCCTTTCTTTTTCTGGTATTGTTCGGAGAATTAATTAGCGATTATAAGATAGTATGCTGCGACGTACTTGCAGCTTGAAAGTATTTCTCATCGTCGGGTACTTATATGGTTCCGCTAAACTTGTATACGGACCTGCAATTATTTTTTCTAAAACTTGTCAGTAACTTCAGATTTTGGAATGAAAATTTTCATCTTTGAACGTATTAGTGTTTTAATTGCCATCATCACTACGTCGGTTAATACTATCTAATAATAAGTCTGACAGTAGCAGTACACAGAGACATACTTTTTAATCCACAGAGAAGCATAATTTGCAAATCTGATAACTCATTTATAGGAATTCTGATTAATCTCATTTTGAAACCATTGTGGTTGCGAATAAATTAAGAATCAATCAATATTCCATCAATCTCGTACAAGATTTCTAATTTAACTAAAAATTATTTTAATTTGAAGAAATTTTGCTTTAGAATACCATTGACTGTCGGAACTAAACTTATTAACTTATTAACTTATAACACTCCACATCATATGTCCTCGATATTAACGTTATTGAATAAATACATACAGAAACATGTTTTTTTAATATCGATATTGATAAGATAATTGTACTTTTTAAATGCTCGCAATTCTTATATATTAATATTAATGTTACAGATTTACTAGAAATGTGGTACAAAATTCCGATTATGATAAAAACCGTATAAAAAATAGAACTTATAGCTACATTTATCGCAAATTACAGTGCACTCGTAATTAGATGAATTATGAATGAACGAAATCGCAGCGGCGACGTGTAAATATTTTACTCGTCCGGGGATTTGAAAAGCCTGACACTAAAAAAAAAGTATTTTTTATCTTTCGAGTTAAGCAACGCTGCTGACTTTACTTCTCTTACGCAAGTGAGTCGCGCGCAGCTTGAAAATAATGCGACGTAATAAAAATCGAATCGACATGGCAGCCAAAGAAATTCACGACGATTGAGAGAAGGATTTCGCGAAAAAAGTATTTAGAGGAGAGAGACTGGCAAGTTAATGATATCACTTTACCTACCTGAAATTCGAGTTTGCGCGCGTTTTATGTAAGCGAAAACAGATCGGATCAGCGGTATGATGCGCCGCGATAAAAAACGAATCTCAACTTGCATCATTCAGGCTTGTGTACCGCGAAGTCGCTCTCTCTTTCTCTCTCGCACGCCCGTGAAATATGACGGCTTTTTTGCCTTCTTTTTAATTTATAATCTAAGGGAAAGGGCAAAGCGCGCGCGAAATTTATGACGTTTTAAAAATTGCATTACCGACGCCTCGCGCACGATCGGGAGCAACGATATGCGCCGCGCCGCGGCTTTATAGGCGCTTAACTTTTACTGCCTTGCCTCGACTCAAGCGAGCGAGCGGAGATTTACGTGACATGGATAAATACAGCATTATTAGAGCCTCGTAATTAATACGCGCTCTTGCGATGCGTGGCAAAGGTCGCGGCGATCGGAGCTTGCGGTCCGCCGCCTGAGCTTGCGCGACGCGACGCGAGCGAGCGACGGAAAGAACGAGCGGACGCTTCTGCATTCGTTCCCGATCTGACGAATGCTGTTTTAATGGAATTTTCATAATTTACGCCCGCGGCTGCGCGAGGACTCGCAATTTGCATAAAAAATCGCGGGTACGTGTGTGTACGTGTACGAGAGTTAATTTTTAGCTGGGCGTGAGTGGCGACTTTCGGAAGTATGATGTACGGAGTCGAACTTGTGCATAAATAACGTCTGCGCGCATACTGCTGCTCGCTCGAATTTCATAAAAGAGACGCAATAAATTGCGGTATCGTAAATTAAATTATTAGACCGAAATTTATTATAACATTCGCCCAGGCGAGTGTGTATAACGTTTTACATTGCTGTATCTTTTCCTGAGCAGTTAATTTATTTAAGCTTTGCGAAAAAATAATACTGTATGTTAATGTATACAGATAAATTATGCGTAACTGCTAGCGAGTGGAAAACGGGCTATACTTTAGTTTATGATACAAAACGCAGCGATGGAGTTAGAATTAATGAGTAGATCTCATTAAGGAAAGAAAGTGCGGAAAGAATTAGAATTGTTCGTTTTTAACTTTTTATTTTATCTTTAGAATTAGATATATACTTAGTCTCCATTCTAAAATATTGTTTCGAGAGCTATTGAGTTCACCTCAATATTACTTTCTGACCGTAATACAAAGGAAGATTTCAAAAACTCATAAGATAATTCATAAGGTTGGGGTAATTCGGCCACCTTAAGTGGTCTTCTACCAAATGGCTCCTGACGCCATTACCTGAAGAAAATTTATGTATTTCTAATATAACTTATGTCTAATACAAAATCTTAGGAGATAGGTCTCTAAACCCACTTTATGCAGAATTATGTCATTTTTTTTTCTTTTCTTAAAAAAATGATGGCCGGATATTGTGAAGCATTTAAAGATTGATCTGATTGGTCTGTTAAAGGAATAGGCACGAAGATTCGCTACTCCCACGACATTTGAATTTTAGAAAATGAATTTTTAACTAAATAATTAAAACAAAAATAGGATAAAAAGCTTGATTTTGACATGCTGTATAAAAAACCGCTGCCAATTCATTGACACGTAGCTTCCTCAAAATAATTTATTGATTTTTTTTTTAAATTAAAATTCAAAAAATTGGAAAAATTTTATGGAGAATATTAACTTGTAATTGTTTCATTTCTATTTATTGCTGTTCGATTTATAATTTATTTGCTTTATTTTAATTCTTGTATGGAATGGAATACAATCGCAAATACAAACTCTGATGAAGTACTATTCTTCAATCAAAGTACTATTCAAACTCGGAAAATTTTTATTTTTTTTTTTTTTTCTTAAAACAAAAAATATGTTTATATTCTTTACGTCATTTTATGAATAAAATATCCTTAAACTTTTT
>UXGD01004255.1:0-17664 GCA_900474315.1 Torymus auratus | reverse complement strand
GTATATAAATATTGTATCGATTATTGTCTTGAATATTGAGGCAAGACAATACAATATCAAGATTAATCTTGCTTTATTGTGAAGGCCTACTTAATATTGTCACAACATAATTGTTAAATTTTTTTAAACGCTCTTTTATTTCTCTTTGCAGAACAACGCAGAGATAACACCACCATTTTACGAGGCCATATTTCCCAAACCTGTTTTCTCGTCGTAATGATCGTGGAAGGGTTGAGCCGAGAAAGAAAAAGTATGGTAGATCCGCCTATAACGAGCAAAAAACGTGCCACGGATAAAGGGGTGAAAAGGTTCCCGCCTCTACCCGGCAAGGGTCGCAATTACAGTGGGGAAAGCGCCAACAACTGTACCTCAGAATGAAAGAGTTAGTACGTGTAATGTTATTCAGAAGATTTATTTAGAAGATTTTTCTATGTAGATAGTTTGAAAATTTGTTGCAAATGATAAACGGAAAAGAAATTGAATGTACAATAATAATAATAAATTAATCATATAATGTTTTTCAAAATATTACATTTGTTAAGCTAAAAAATTTCATTATTTTTTTGTATTTTTCGTATTCCATAATTACATAATGTCTTGTGCCTCAGAAAATTATGTTTCTTCAGTATATGTATAACTCATATGTAGTCAAAAATTACATATAATCCAAAGTTGTTAAAAGTTTGAACGTTGCAAAAAAAGGGCTTTATTCATATTATATCCAATATCATGCATAATAATAATTACAAAATATTGATTTTTTGAAAATTTGTCATAAAAGTATTACACAATTATATATACTAAACAAATATAACACAACGATACAATTTACCAACTTGCCATAAAACATCACCCAAACCATCACATCTAACCCGAAAAATAAGAAAAACATATAAACTAAAACGCCCACCATCCACCCAATTAACAACCGCATCTTCTCCCACCCTTCGCATACACCAATCCCCATCTCCCCCTCCCACCTCTCCCTCGTCCCCAAAGGGTTACATATTTATATACGCTGCATCCTACGACGAGCGCAAAAACCCTCTCCGTCTCTATCTCCTTTCCCCCTCTCCTGGCTCTCTCACTAAGCGCGCGCCTATCGCAATTACGCTGCGCGCAGGTGCAGCTGCGGGGAAGGGTTGAGCAAGGCAAATGAGCGCGCGTGCGCCGCCCCCCTGGATATACACCCGTCCTCCGTTCCCCCCACCAAGCGGCCATTTTGGATCGCTGACCCCTTTCGTTACCACAAGTATCTATATATATAGAAGGGGGAGGATAGGGTAATGCAAAGTCGTCGCGTGCAGTGCGTTTGTGGTGGGTATATATATCGATTTGGCAGAGTATAGGCTTGTTAAAGTAGGAGAAAACTTCGTTTGGTTTAGCGTGCGGTAAGGTGGTTATGGTTTTATGAGGAAAGCGCAAGTTTAGATTAGCTGTAAGGGTAATTGCATGATGGTTTGATGATATAGGTGTAATTGAGACGCGTGATGTATGGCGGTAATTGGTTGAGAGTTGATTTTGGAATTTTTATAAGGGGCTGTGTGGATGTAGGAAGGTTGTTATAGTGTAATTTAGTTACAAATGTATACTTTTTATATTTGTGATAGAATTTAAATCGATGACTATAATACACGTGTTTTTTTTTAATAAAATAGTACATTATTTTTTAATATTAAGTATAATAATAATAGCATGCTGTATTTGAATAGACAGTTCTGCGGAACATGTTTGAACGTTTTGTTGAAGTACATTATCGACGTTATTGTCTTTGCACGCGGCGATGATTATAAGATAATTGATACTTTCATCACGACCGTTTTACGAATATCGCTGAGCAGTCGTGTATTATGTTATTTTCATAACATATAGCCCAAGGTATTGTTAAACAAATGCCAAAAAAAAAATTTTATTTAAACAAATTACACTTTGAAATACCAATCCATGTACAATTTTCCCTATATATTTTATACCACATATAAACTTTAAAGAAAACAAATAAACTATATCTTAATTCCTTTCCAACCCCCATACACCACACCTCCCTTCAAAAATCAAACAACCTCGGCACCCACCCACACACGTGCCATTCCCAAATCCCCCGAATTTCGCGGACAACATGTCGTTTGCTATTATTAAAAAAAGAGACAAAGACGTCAAACCCGTCGTCGCCGGCGCGCATTATATACACGTCGGCACATCGTTGCCGCGTAGAACTGGAACCTCGTTAATCGATCGCGCTCGACTCGAGCGCTCTATACCGACAAAAGAAGAAGAGGAGGAGGAGGAAGAGAGAAAAAAAATTATGCGAGCCAGGGGAAAAGTCTAGGATCGCATGCGCCGGCACGTCTATGCTATACTACTACACCTGCACGCGTGATGGTTGACGGCTCTGTTCGCCGCGCGCGCGAGGATTTGAATTTGGAAAATCGATTATATTATGAGGTGAGAGCAGCGGGGTTTACATGTATTTTAAAAAAAGGGGGAGATTAAGAGTGATTAAAGGTGGTCGGAGAGGAAAGAAACATGCGTTGCTTCTTTAGGAGATGCGGAAATGAAGTTCGACGTAGGAGTGCATCACTTTTCTTCTGATACATTGAAACAATAACAGATCCCAACCTGAATTACGCGTAAAAAAACATACAGCCGCGGTTTTTACAAATATCCCTACAATCAAGCACAACCGTAAAAATCACACTTCGAAAACCAGTCCTGTATCTCGCGGCCAACCCAAACATCACCTATACACAGCAACGCACACACATATATAACGTGGCGGCGGCGAAAGTAGACCAAGACTCGGCCCGAAAAAGGAAAACTCCTCCGCTTCGAGTGCTTACACACACACTTCGCTTCGACAGGAAAACTCAAAAACTGTCCTCTCTCGCCTACGCTTCCCGCGTGTATATACAAAAAAAAGGAGTGTACATATATATACGCGGCGCTACACCGGAAGACACAGCGAATAGCCACGTGGCCTCTCGACTTTCCACGTTCGTTTTTTTCTCCCTCCTTTATCGCCCCTTTGTGATCGCGCTTCCGACGTCGGCGGCTTTTTCCTTTGACCGGGTTTCGAGAGAATTTTCGCGTTGAATCATGGTAATTTTATGCTTAAGAACTCTTTTAGGGAAGGCGGAGGCTGGTGTGTAATTAGATAAATGCAAATAAATATATACAAGCGAGCGGGGTATATGCTCTGATGGTTATCTACGATGGCGGCCTATCGCGGGGCAATCTAGGAAAGGTTTTTCGTTAAGGGGTTTTCACTAATTTTTTCAAATTATTGAGATTACGTGTATGCGCTTATATATACTTTACGAAGAAACGCCAACGCGCGCGGCGAGGTTCGTCGAGGAAATTTATAGCTTTTTGTAGCTTTCTTATAATATATTTCTTATAAGTATACTATTTCTATGAATGTTATATATACTTACTATTCTCTTACGTTAGTGTATATAATTGCTTCTTTCTTTTAATTATCTCTATCTACAATGTAATAATTCTCTCATACTAATTATCCATTAAACCTCATACGATATCAGACAGTTCCTGTCCCACAGATCCGAAATTTTCCTACATAAAAAATTGCTCATCATACCCACAAAAAAATAAGAAAAATCATCACCACAGCAAATCTCCCTCATACCCGCCAATTAACAACATAACAATCCCATCTCACCCTCCGTCGACAATAAAACAAAGCCGCGTCATCTACGCGCTGCGACCTAGAACCCCACATATATCCGAAATCCAATAAGCCTCCGCTACGCTCGCTCTCTCTTTCTTCCACACCGAATAAAAGACACACACACACATATACCTTCATCTCACTCTCACTCTCAATTCTTTACAACGCTCGTATATAGTATAACCCACGCGAGTATAGCGCGCGCGTGCCGCCGATAAAACGATTCCTCTCCTCTCACACACATATGTGTATATATGGGAGCAGCCTGTTGCTGGTCGCGTGTGCAGCGCGCGCCGCCGCGTCTCTCTTTTATTTTCTCTCTTTTCTGACACGCCGCTCCGCAGGCTCCTCTCGGCGTTTTCGTTCCTTTTTTCTCTCTCCTTCTCTCTGTATATATAGGTACAGTAAAAAAAGAGCCGAGAGAGAGAGATGCTGCGCGCGTGTGGCGGCGGCAGCTACCGGAGAGGGCCCGGCGCGTGGCCCGCGCGAGCGAGCGATGAGAGTGAGAGTTTGTGTGTAGGGATAGGAGATGAGGAGAAAGAGAGATGAAGGAGTTGGGGTTGTGCCGCGGGGTAACGGTTTTACGACGTTTTTTGAGGTTTTCCGAATTGGTTGGAGATTTATATTATATACGATTTCGTTTGATCGTTGTTGTTTTAATGTTTGTTGTGTGATATTTAACAATTTTTTTATCAAGATTGAAATGAAAAAGTGTAATTATACTCGAAGGATATAAAATATTGTATTTATACTAATCGTTTGAAAAAAATGTCTAATGTAGCATTCCGGCTGCTAGATTACCCGCAGTTGTTATAACGATAATAATTTAAACATAATATACTTATTAAATGTAGCAATCTAATTGATCCTGGTATAGAAGTCGCTAGAATCATGAAATTAATACTCTCTCATAATGGATCTTTCTCAACACACATCACAGCAAATCAATTAACATATACACGTACCTATATTATACTCCCGAACAACCTCAACAACCTTGCCATATTATCAAAACCATTCAACCGCGCACTCAACCACAGTCATACACATCACAAAACAATCATATCACTATCAGAGCGTACAGCTTTACGAGCATCATCAATCCCACCACACTCCCATTCTAACGTCCTAACATCTTGCACACAATTAGCCGCGCGCACGCGCGATTGCGAAACCCGCTCTCCCACCTATTATATATATACACACACGTTCAAAAATCAATCCGCACTTCCTATATACAGCTACAAACCTTTCTCTCTATCTTTCTTTCATTCTCGGTCTTTGCGAATAGAATAAAACGCCGTAAAGTCAGCGCAGAAAGCGGGAAACGCGTGTACGCGTAGGTGGTCCCCTATATATATACATATAAGCGAGGGAGAGAGAGAGAGAGGGAACAATCCAAGCTAACTCATGCAAAAGTCGCGCGCGCGCGGGGCAGAATGAAGAATGAGCGCCGTTGTCGTCGTCGAGTTTCTCGCCTCACGGCACACCTTGAGGACACACGTGTAGGTTATACATATGTGCGCATGTCTGGTCGGGTGTCTGCCGAGTATATGTGTATATATAGTGAGTCTTTTTTTGGGGTGGGAGGTTGTATTTGGTGATTTGGAGTGGAGGTTTAAAGAGAGTAAACGGGACAAATTATATTGAATGTTTCAGAGGTGTTACCTAGAATATATTTGTTGTTTGAACAAGTTATGTATACGGAAAATGCTCCGCAATGTATTTTGGAGCAAGAAATGTTGCTCATGTTTGGGTTAACAGTATTATAACGTTACATTTATTTAAAAAAAGAAGGCTCAAACAGGTAGATCTGCATGGTCGAACAAAATTGTATTATACTGACGACACAGTGTTCTACCGCGTACAGAAATCCCGTCGTCTTTTAAAATGTCAGATAATAACCGATTACAAATTATACCATTATCGTATCTCAATATATACCATTTACAAATCGATAAACGCAGCAATTGCCACATAAAAAAACTATTAAATCTAAGATTAAAAGAAAAGACCGACATCGGTTCTCATCCATTCACATAAAAATCACGCTATAACTAAAACATATAAACCTCATTTCACAAAAAATATTCTGCACCGCACCCTTCCACATCGCGCGCCCCGTGATGTACACTTCGCCCATCGAGAAACAGGGCAAATCTCGCAGAGAAACGAGTTAGTTACAACCGTCTCTCTACTATATTCCCTCGCGCGTCGTCTTGAATTACCTTCTCTCCCCGTGCGCCTCGCGCTCGCATTTTTCTCTCTCTACTCAGCGCGGGGACAAAGTGCAGCTGCACAATCGTCGTCGTCGTCGTCGCCCACGAGAGAGAGAGGCGACACGATCGGGTTCGTTTAGCCGCGCCTGGTTGTATATTATAATGCGTGCGTTTGTGTGTGTGTTTGTATGGCGGAGGTGTGCAACTCTTTCGCAGTCGGCCGCGACGAGGCTAATGGGTTGTGCGCGGTTTGGGCTGAGGAGAATGTAGAAAAAAGAGTGAAGAAGTGGAGAGGATTGGAAGGTAAACTTTGGTGTTTTGGTGGATATAGGGTATGAGGGTAATTGAGCGTGAATTTTGTCCTTTTTATGAGACTTTGAAGAAACGTTTTGGTTGACTAAGAAGTCAATAGCTATATATGTTAGTTATTCAACTTACTTCTTCCTAGGGCTTCACGAGAGCGAGACAATATAATATTTCTATAATAATTGTCTTACTCTTGAAAATTCTTGAAAATTTCTTTCTTGTCTTGGTCGTTTCAGTCAATATGAAAAGTATTATTGTCTTGTCTTGAAATTCCTGAAATTCCTAAAAATATATTCCACAAAAAAGCGATTAAAGTTAAAGAAAAGAGCTTCAATTTGATATGACAAGACAATACAATACCAAATTAATCTTGCCGTATCGCGAAGCCCTACTTCTTCCTCAATTTTGTAGTTTAATTCATGTGAATAACTATAATTATAGAGTTGTTATCAAACAATATATTTTCGAAACTAATTTCCGACAAAATCAGTTAACTTATTCATGCTTTAAATTAAATATTTAACAATAGTTAATCTACAAACTATTTAAAAGTTTACTACACTGTTTTATAATGACTTTCGAACATCAAGTATACCTCTGTATAAAATAAAATCTAAAGTATCTATTAACTTACTCCTAACAATCTACTTCTAAGTACCCATCACCACCTTCGAAACTATATACAATTGTCACCCACAATGTAAGTGTCGAAACGCTCTCTCCCAAATCTCAAAAAGCGAACCATTTATCACCAGCAAGTTAAGAAAGAGAAAGACCCCATATCCACCCCATAAATCCTCGCTCGCATCCCGAAATTCTTTTGCATATTATACACAATGTATCTCTCTACTGCACCCACTCACGGGCGACTGGCCGCCAAATTAAGCGAACGCGAGGGCCGACATCGATTCTCCCTCTCTCTCTCTATACACACACATACGCGTCTGTACTTATATATACTTTACCTACCCCGTCGAATCAAATCGAGCGTGTCGCGTTTCTGACCTGCTCACGCGCGCGCGAGAGAGAGCTCTCGAGAGTAGCGACGGATGAATGGCGCGGCGTGGAGAGGAGAAAAGTCACGTATGTAGGATATAGAGGACCACACGCGGGGATTTTTTCGTGTGGGTGTGTGTGTAGAGTGTCGCGCGCCGCGGATCGTCGAGAGGGAAATGGGTTTCGACGGTGAAAGTGTTTTCGATGTGTGTTTGTGTGGGTATACTACACATACGAGGTTGGTTGCAATTCGGCGCCGCCGATGGTGGCTGAATATGGTGTTGAGTTTTTTTAGAAAGTTGTATGTAATGTTTTTGTTTTATCTATTACTGAGACCGCTTGGTTCGAAAGAAATCTAATATTTTACCATATATATATTTTTCGAAATTTAAGATCAAAATAAAGTATTTTATACACGGAAATAAAAGGTAAATTCTACTTTTTATACGGTTGATTTAACTTATAAAAGTAAGTTTATTTTACTTTCATAAGAATCAGTAGAAAATGCTTAAAAAAAAAGTAGAATTCACTTTTTAGTAAAGTATATAATTTACTAAAAAGTGAATTCTCATTTTTTTTAAAACAGTTTCTACTTATTCCTAATCTAGTTGATTTAACTTGTGCAAAACAGTAAGATTTACTTTTCTTGTGTATATACGACCATCAGTATAGTTTTTCCTTGCATATATATTATTTGAAAATTTTCCAATAAAATCCATCAATCCGTTATATTATGTCGCTTATGAAATCTCATAAGAAACAAATTAAATTATAATAAAACACGCTTCAACGGCCGGATATCTCAATACTCCGCGAGCGCGTCAATCGATTTCTTTCAACTTGCCACCGCACGCGCGCGTGTCGCTCATGAATCTTTCATAGTTATTCCAATACTTATATACCGCGCGTCAACGTGAAAACAATCGTTTTTAATAATGTATCCGTCGATTCTCGCAACGCCGAGTGATATAAAATAATTACACCCCATGCATCATCGTCACACACGTGGCCGGCAGCGAAAAATCTTAAACCTAAAACTACATCTCAACCCATCATGGTAATGTCCTCGCCACGAAACGTCTCGATAAATCCTACGCTGCAACCACACCCGAATATATAACAAAATCGGCGCATTCGCTAATAACCCCATCGACGCCTCGCACATAAATCCTCTCTTTCACGTGTAATACCCCTCGAGCGCATATCCCTCCTTCCTCTATACGGTGCGCGTACCACGCATATACTGCACTCGATCAAAATAATTAAGCCGCAAGCACGCGGCCCCGGAACACCTGTCCCCCCGCGTGTATATATGCTAATGCCGCATAAACCCAGCGGCAAAGTAGGTAGACGTGAAACGATATATATATATTTGGAGGTGGACGTGATGCTTGGTTTTCGGAAAAAGAAGTATTGCGGGTGATAGCGAAGCGTTTGGTATGTGTAGAGGAAGTGAGGAGGAGAGGTTTTTATGGGGTTAACGTGGAAGTGTGTATATAATAACGTTGAAGTTTTTTGGTGAGGTACGGTTGTATATATATTTGTAATGGTCGGGAGTTGGGCAGAATTGTTTAGATTGTTAGGAGTGTGTGTGTGTATACGCTGATGGTTATTTAATTGGAGATACATGGCGTTCTTTTGTTGAAGACATTCTGTATGCTTGGAATCGAAGTTTTTGTTGCGTAAACAGTAAAGGATAAGTTTACTTTACAGTACGAGAATATCCTGCGAATCATCAAGTATATAATAGTAAAACATAATCGTACATTTTCTAACTATTATATAGAAATTTAAAAATGATTGTATTTCATCACAAATCACAAATTACGACCGATTGAGGTCCACGTGCCCCGCGCTCGCCATCAATAAATTTGTTTCTAATATCATATATACCCATCACCGAATTCCTCGTTAATCTCAAATAAATTTTCGTCGATTACATATACAACCGTGCAGTAGCCGAACTCTCCGATAAGTCAAATTGAGGAAACCAACGACATCACATGCATAATATAATCGTCGTTCCCGTAATCGGCGACCTTTAAACGCATACATCACGTAGAGTAAATATATATATATATATTGCATTGGGCAACGGTTAGTGACCCCTTGTAGTGTCCGCTGCGCAAGATGCCCCGCGGTGTACCGCGCGCTAAATGATCGAGGTAAGTATATGTCGTCTATTGTCGCGCGATAGTGCATAACCATTAAAAAATAATCTTTTTTAACGGTGCGATCACGATTCGGATAGTGTATGAGCGACGGGTTCACGTGATACGTTTCGAGGATTCTATATATAGAGATACATACGACAGCTAAGGCGATGATAACGTCGTTGTCGTGTTCTGTTTAGCTACAAGTCTTTGAACCTGATTTTGTGGCCAGTTTGGACCAGTAAAAACAAAGAAACGAAGTATTAATACTCCAGTTCATACAAAATAACGTATATGAACAGCTAGTGTTAAAAATAGAAAAATTCATTTTTCATTTCGTTAGCTGAGAATAAAGCAATAACATCAATATATTATACGATAGATTAAAAATAAAAATAACCGCCACGACGATAGCAATCCCAACTTATCTACCGCAGACAATATCGCCTTACACCCACTTTCAAAAACTTCGAAAACCATCACAGGACATGTTAGATCGCACATCAGGGACTACCCCACCTCCAACGATAAAACTATAATACCTCGACCGAAAATCTACGCACTATATACACTCGCCGCAACTTCATTCCCATATCTCGGCGCAACTCCCGCGGCAACGATCCCCATATATCTCCTCACTCTCTCACTCTCCTTCCCTCCAACTTCCGATTACAAAACTCCGGGCAAACTTTCCCCGTTCCTCCCCTCCGAAACAAATAATTAGCCCGTTCTCTCTCTCTTCGAACTACCCCCGAAATCACGTAAAAACGCGATTAAACAAAACACTCGGGCAGCTGCATTTCCACTCCACTCGCGTGCGTGCGCAACCCCTGTGTGTACGTGTGCGTGGGGGAACCCCGCGTCTGAAAAACGTTGGTCAAGCCCGCGCCGCCCCTACTATATATATACTCGTAACCGAGGAAACGTGAGAGAGAATGCGCTTATATATAATATAAGAAACGAGAACGAAAGGCCGATGGGCGAATAAAGAAGCCAAGTAGTGCGTATATACGTATGTGTTTACGAGGTGGCAAGAGAGAGATGGGATAAATTTGCAAGACGAGGGTGGCTGGATTATGATGTTAGTTGTCGTTAGCGGTGGTTCATGGCCCCAGTGTTATTCACATTAGGCGCCGTGTGTTTTTTTTATAAGGAGGAGAAGCTATCGCGCTGTCGTGGATGGAAGACGTTAGCCGCACGCGTGTGTGTGGACGATGTAGCTGCTCGTGTAAAAGAATTAGGAGCCATACGAGTGATAAGAGCGATGGAGATTGGTACCCATTGATGATCGAATAGAGACGAGCGTGATTGAAAATTTTTGATTGGAATGGTGTGTGTTGGGGTCAGAAATATATTACATGACTTTGATTTTTCGTATTTAGTTGTGGGGTTTTGACGTGGTTGTTCTTTATCGGTGCTTCTGTAGAGTCATTGTATTACATGCGTCGATAATTATAGCTTAATCTATACCTATATATATCTTAAAATTTTAATACACATATTTTGAAGATTAAAATCTAAAAATACTTGTGCATAATAATGCAATTTTGAATGTATTAAAGTATGATAAAAATAAGTATTACCATATAAAGCATCCAACAAATAAATCTTACATTTTCTGTACTTAACTATACAATTGATCCAGAATTGCTTATATAAACTTTCTCCAAACCGTACAGCCATACAGAACCCAAAAAATCCACCATCCACCCCCTCCCTTGTGTCCCCAACCCGCACCGCGCCCAGCAGATCCCTTTGCCAATCCCCGTCGTCCATACATCCAATCGCTCACTCCTCCACGTACGACCCCATCATCGATTACCCAGTAGCTCTAGCTACACTTATACCGAAAAAACAGGAGCGAATGGTGCCGCCAGAAACAAAGATCCTGACGACCACACACACGAACGAAGAAAAATGGAAACGAGGGAGTGTAACCCCGTTTTTCGCGATTCCTGCACGATGGTTCG
Source organism: Torymus auratus (assembly GCA_900474315.1). Lineage (NCBI taxonomy): Eukaryota > Metazoa > Arthropoda > Insecta > Hymenoptera > Torymidae > Torymus > Torymus auratus. The sequence goes on along the minus strand of UXGD01004255.1, from coordinate 6,332 downwards.
GACATTTTTGGGGCAGAGGGGTTGTATATGGGTGAGCGCCGAGCGCGCGTGACAGTTTGATCGAAAAGGTTTTTTTTTGTTGAGTGCGGGGAGGCTTGGCGATTTTTTTTGTTCTTGGGGTGATTGAGAGTTTAGTGCTGATGGGCTGGGAATTAGGATGGAATTAAGGGGTTGGTGTGGTGGGGTAGTATGGATGGAGTAGGTTGTCCAAGATGGATTTGTAAATATTTTGTAAGGATGTTTTTAGTATGAATATATGTGCGAGTGTGAAATAATTTTGATATGAGGAAGGAAGCCTGAACAAGTCAATTATTTTTAAAACTTGCTATTTTATATCTGCGTACCGTCCTCTTCTACGTGGACCTCTAATTTTTTAAACATCAGTCGACTCCCTTTTTGTCTGCGTAACTCCAACATGATCAAGAATTTCAAGACAAGACAATAATACTTTTCATATTATTATTTAGAAATATTGTTACGAGCGATCGTTCTCGTGCAGCCTTAACAAAAATACCCTATGCCTTCTCTACAACAAATACCAATATTTCCAAAACACCTATCGACCACCCTCACCTTCTACCAACCTTTCCCTTCCTCCTCTTTCTCTCTCCACTCTCTTCGACTGCGCAATCACAAAACCCTCTCCGGCCTTCCCGGGCCATAAACCGCGAAGGGCCGTGTAACGCGTAGAGAAAGCCATCAAACGGACTTCCGCCTCTGTCTTCGATTCCCTTAATCCTAATCCAGGCGCGCACGCGAGTGTAGGGACCGACGGCGCCCCGTCACCTCCAGACGCTCCGTATACTTATACGCGAGGGCGATTTTTGAGATCGAGTATATAGCATTGAATTCACGCGATTGACAGCTTTGTCCGCGTGTCGTTCACCTCTCGCCCATAGGGGGTTATGAGAGGGAGAAGGAAGGGAATGAAAAGTTGGAGCTTTGTTGGTTTGCATATACCTAAGGGAGCGAGGAGAGGGGATGGAGGTTGCGTTTTTGGGATGGATGTGGGTGAAAATGGTATATGGGGGTGAAATGATATGATGGTAAAGAAATTTTTTTTTAAATTTGGTAAATGGAAAGAGTGGACAACTACTATATAATAAAATCTTTAGATGCGTCTAGGATTGATATGGTCTGTCTTTGTAAATCGTGGTTTTAAATAAATAAATGAATCAATAATTATTTCTCGAAATAAAAATATTAAAAATAAATGTTGGCTTCTATACTTACCATTATGAGATATTTTCTTGCAAAGACTCGTGTAAAAGTCGCAAAATCTGACGCGAAATAGCAATTTTTACTACTAATTATGATACTTTACTAAAAGATTAGAATTTATGTAAATTTATTATTTATTTTATAAACAAAAATCGTTCATACCGTACATCAGAAAATTGCTATTCCTTTATTATTCCGCAGTCACGACTATATTCCAATTTTTACTAGCAACCTTTTCACTCCACGCCTTCATAAAAAAGTCTTATATAGATGCACATATGCACCGCGCGACGCGCCCAGAACCCAAAAAAGCAAACCATCGTCGCGTGCATAATCCCGTTTTTCTCTCTCTCTATCTTCTCTTTCTCGCAAATCAACACCTGGGCTTCTCTCCACTCTTCATCGCCACCTCGTCTCTCCCATTGTCAAGCTCTCCTCGCGCGGCCGTCTGCGCGACTCTTTCTTCCAGCCGAAAAAAAGCGTCTGAAAATCGCGAGACACACACTACACAACACCAAAAGGGGTCCAAGGCCACATACATAGGTCTATATATATACAACCACGCGAAGGCAGCCAGACGCAACTCGGCGCATCTCTCTCTCTCTTTCCTAGACCAGCTGGCGCTCTATTCGCACGCCACATGGTCCGGACGAATTAATGCAGAACGAAAGGCCCCCGTTCCTCGGCTATTATTATTAGACGCGAGAGAGAGAGAGCGCCATTCGGAAGTGTATCGGGCCCCGATATAATTAGACGATTGGATAATAAGCCGGCCGGTCTCGCGTGCGAGAGAGCGCTATATATAATACTCTTTCAATGCGCGTCGCCCGTTCTTTGCTGTGCCAACCTGTGAGAGAGCGGGTTCGCCAAGGACGAGGACATGTGGCGAGGTGTATGATTTTTTGGGGAAGAGTTGTGTGGAAGAGAGGAGGAGGACGGTTGTAATGAGCTTTGCGGGCTTTGCTATTTTTTAATTTAGTGATTATGGGTGTTAGGCAGAGGTTTTTTTTTGCGAGAGAGGGGCAAGGAAGAATATATGCGAGCGGGGTTATTTTAGGAGGGAAAGGGGGTGGAATGAAATATCTAGTATAATAGTTACACTTGACTATGATGGCTTCTTAATTTTTAAATAAGCGTGTAAATTTTTAGAAAAATTTATTCTGGTTGTGTATAATTCCTAATCCTAAATAATAACGTGAGTTTTAGTATTATAAAACAGTTTTTAGAACCTACACTCTAAGGAATCAATTATTTTTGAAATATATGAAATATAAAAGGATGTGACTCTTCTTATAGAATAATTATTAATTCTTTTCCCTATACCTACTTTTCACGAAAAAAAATAATAATACGACGAATCTCTATACAAAAGTATATAATATCGTTTGCCAAAACCATCCCCCAATACCCACTCTTTCTGCAATTAATTCCTTGATTTCAAACGTTTTCTCGTCCAATTGACTCGAAAATCTCTCAAAGAGCCATTGATTAAACATATCCATTGAAATTACCGAGAAGAACAACGACGACGTCGATCGGCCCAAAAAGTACGGACCCCGCAATCATCGTTCTCCCATCCACTACACATATATACCTCCTCTCGGCCGCTTTTCTCCCGACAATCGCGCTCGAGAAAGAAACGAAAAAAAAAATAATAATAGAAACGACTTCTATAATACACTCCGCGCGTCGTTTGTTTTTCACAAAGTCAGAAATCCCCGAACAAACGGGCCGATAATGGCCGGTTACGATCGCGCACAGTTCAACGTACTCTTTTCACGGTTTTTCGAATCTCTATCCACGAAAAGTAGCTGCGGGGCCTCTCGCGCACACAGATACATCACATGCACGAGAGACTGTATTGTCGTCGTAATTAGAGAGCCTCGCTCGCGACCGCAGGGTTGTATATGTGTGCGCGCGATAAATGACGTTTATTCCAAAGCGATTAGCGATCGGCGGCTCCCGTCGGCTTTGTTCGATTCTGTAATAATAGCCGCACACGGCCGATTAGATTACACATGTGTATGTGTACGTGTGTGTAGCCTTTTTTGTGCGAGTGCATCTCCTTAAACAATGATGAAATAGTCGAGAGAGATAGTGTGTGCGTGGATGTGTATAGTTTAAGAGGAAACATAGTTTTCGGATCACTACGAGGACAATGAAGACGTCTGAGAGGCGATGAGTTGTGGGACGATTAGAGGATCTTCCATACGATTTCCGTGGCTTGTTTGTGTGCAGTATGGCGAAGTTGGGAAAACGAATTAATCAGCGCGGAGATTTCGAATTTAAGCCATTAGTGACTAAGGACGCCGCCGCATGGTCAAAGGATGTGTTCCGAGAATGATAATAGACAGAAGAGAGATAGTGCGCCAGTGTTTTTCTGAGCGATTGATAAAGTTGGTATGCCAAAAGTTTACCGGGAACAGTTTCGAGGAATAGACGGTTGATAAAATTCATGAAAGGAGTCGTTTACAGTGGACGTTGATTATTTACTAATATATATTAGTAAGTTTCTCGGCTATATGAGCCACTGACAGCATACAAGAATTTTTTTAGGCATTAGATATATCTAATGTTTCGTATGTTACTTTACGATGTAACAAGCTATTTCACATAACAGCTCTTAATTTAATATTTGAATGCAGAAAATATTTTTTTTTTTTTTTTTTTTTTTGTTTATTTATTTACAAAATTATGAGCGAAATTTTCGTTTTTATTAAAAATCATCAGATTTTTCACATAAATTTATAATAACTATACATTATTACAGAATATACAAACACAAACGGAAAATTATCCGAGATAGCCAGTAATATGTAAAAAAAGACCTACTCTCAAGCCAAAATAGACTCACTGAAGCATCAAAATCCTTAAAACTGCAAGAAAAAAAAACGTTTCCCGTCATACGTCCGCGGAAATCTATTCTCCGTCTCGATCTCCTCAAAGTCGCATATATATATATCCAAGAAAAAAGCCAACGAATTTTCATTTCATGCGAAATGAAGTAGAAAAAAATTAAAAGGCACATACAGCGCCGTTAAGGCAAACAGAGACACATCTGTCAGATATCACTAGCCGATTGATCTCGATCTCGTACATACAATTTCAATTATTCCGAGCGCCTACGAGGGTGAGAGTTCCCGTATCGATTTAAATGGAGGCGATTGGAGCAAAACATAAAAAAACCCACACACAACTGTCCGGGCAAAAAGTGTGCCCAGTGCGCGCTATACTGCTATCGGCTTCATCTGCTTTTTTGCGCTACGCCAACGGTCAAACATCACGTCTCGTCGAGCGCGTCGCAATTTTTCCTCCGATTGTCTAACGGTGGATATGTGCATTCGACAACGCGAGAGAGCGACTTTTTTCCGGCGATGCAAAAAAAAATCTCGCTCTAACCGTCTGCTACGGCTCTCTCTGTCTCGTCAGCCGATCAAGATCACTGCGAGCCCTGCCGTTGAGAGTGAGCCCGAGTTTTTGCGTGGATTAGATGGATTTCTTAGGTTAAATCTTTTGTTGGGAGGGAGTTTTCGTGCGTATAAGAATATGAAAAAGTGGCGCGGTCGGCAATGTTATATGTTAGAAATTACTTAATGTTCATTAGAAATCTATGTATATGTACAGCAAGAAAAAATATATTTTAGTTACAATAAGTGACAGATTCGCCCCTTTACGAAATTGTTGTTAGTAAAAGCATTCATGCAGAGTATCTCCTTCCTATAACAAAAAGTAGTTATTTTTCTTCCATTTTTAATTTTAAAATATTTTCGTACGTATTATCGTCATTACAAATTTTTTCAACCATAAAACATCCACCTATAGCACCGAAAACCACATACCAAAATCCATATTTACACAAAAATAAATCGCGCATAAAAAAAACAACGCCCTCGCGCCCATCAACTAAAAATCATCTTAATTCCTCCGTGTTTCCGGAAAAAGAGCCCGCGTCGACCATTTAAATCCACCACTTTTCCACCTATTTCAGGCTCTGTATATATCCCTCCTTCCACGCCACCTCCGAGATTTTTTTTTTCGCGCACGCGCCCGGCTTAAGGATTGCTTTACGTGATCCCGGGGGTGGCAAAAAAACGCATCCACGTATACGCGCACGGATATATATAAAGGCTAGCCCCTTAACTACGGATTTTCCGTGATTTGACGGCGCGCGCGGGGGTATTTACGTCGCGCGTCTCTTTGTCGAGAGAAAGAGAGATTTTCCTAGGCTGGGCTTTCCCTTTTTCTTCTTTTTCTCCTTCTTCTTTTTCTGCGCCTTGGAGTGTCGCTTGTCGGCTGTGTTTTATACGCGTGTCGTATTTTCGACTGTCGCGTGCGCGCGTTATCGTAATTTTCCGGTAAATGCGACTTTATTGTAAGACAAGTTGTACGAGGTATAAGGGTTTACCTTTTTTCCTTTCTTTCTTGGGTGGATTATCGTGTTAATTTTTTCGGATGAGAAGAGAGGTGATTTGAATGAATGATATGAGCGTCATACACAGTTCATTAGGAAAAGTGGATGATTTCTAGGAGTTTTCGAAAAGATATTAGTTTACTTTTGTTCATAAAATATCTTATGAAAAAAAAACTACAAAAGATAGCGCAGGCTACAAACTTGTTTTTTTCTTTGGTAATTCTCAAAAGTGGTCAATTTAAAAATTAAAAAAGATAAAATAAAAAAATTTTAATAGTTTTAATAATACATTTTTATAAAAAATGGAAATTTTATTTAGAAAATGTCAAGAAAGCCTCTTCTTTGAACTGCAGCCATCATCTAAGAATTTTCTACGCAAAGTTTCAAAGCAAAAAATGATACTATAGAAAATCAGCTTTTAGTTGCTTCTTTCATAATTAAAAATATTAATTCTTTTAATATTTATATAATATCTTATAATATTAATCTCGGCTCGGCGCGTAAGAATGTCCCATCTCGGCTCGGCGCGTAAGAACGTCCCATCTCGGTTCAATATCCACGCACGGAGCGCCCGAGATGGGACTTTCTTACGCGCCGAGTCGAGATAGGACGTTCTTGCGCGCCGAGCGGAGATAGGATGTTCTTGCTCCCACCCGACGATACATAGTACTATCTAAACTAGGAAACGCATTTAATGGTC
>UXGD01004254.1:0-17665 GCA_900474315.1 Torymus auratus | reverse complement strand
AAATATTTTGCTGTGACGTCAATCTAAGAAATGGGCAAATAATGGTGGCAAAATCGTTTCATCATAGCCATTAATTAACCAGTTTTACTAGCTATTTTTTAACTTTTTGGCCATTTCGCATAGACGAATTTCCACCAGGAATTTGTCACGTAAACAGTAATTTTCATTTTGATTTAAATTATAAATCTTTCAGAAATATTGCATAAACTTTTTATTCCATTATTATTACAACTACTTTCGATTTCAATTTCCACGTGTAAATAGAACGCTCCAACGATCTCCCATAGCGGCGAAAATGACTCAAAACCAATATCGAAAACAGTTACACAACCACCAAAATCCAATAGATTCCATCCGCACCAGCATGCAAGCAGCCCAAGTAGAAACAGACAAAACCGTCCAGCCAAATCATATATATACGCCGCGCAGCACACTAATATTTTTTTCCCGCGCATGCGCGCATTATGTGCGCACTCTCGCTCGCGTAACTTCACCGCGCGCAAAGAAATACAAGGTAACGTATATGTTACAGCCAGGGAAGCGCGCATTTCTTCCGATCCCCGAAGAATTCACGCGTGCGCCATATCGAATTCCGCTCGTAAATCGGAATCCGCACGTAGAGGTAAGAGAGGATTGCGCTTGTGCAAGAGCGGAAGAGATGAAGCAATGCGCGATAGCAGCTAGCCTGGCCGAGGAATGCCGGCGGCGATTATTGTTGCTCGAGCATGCGGTTAAAAAAAAAAAAAAAATTTATATGGCAGAGTTGCACAAGTATTGTTTTGCGTCGAAAGATAGCGTGTTTTTTCTTTTTCTTGTCGAGGATTGATGGTTTTGTTTAATATTCCGCGGGATGCTGTGAATATTGATGATGGTGATCGGTGTTTTTGAAATATTTTGTTTCCCGATATCGTCGATTTTTTGAATCAATTTAATAGTTAATGTGGCAGTTAATGTTCCAGTATACTTTGAAAATTATTCTGTATTTTCGTGATAAGAGGGAAAAGGAAAAGGAACATTCGCTTAATACATCTTCGCAGGATTTTCATATGTATGGACGAGGTCATTGAATTATTTATGAACCCTATGGAAATAGATTTTCATTGAGTATTTTTGCATGAAATGAGAAGATGTTTAGTCAACGTATTATTATATATTTATCATAAATTAAATCGTATGAGAGGAGGATTGCTTTATATTTGTAAACTTGTAGAAATTAGTTTAAACATTGTAATTGATTTAATTCACAGAGAAATGATTCATTTCCCGATTAGAAAACGTACAGTCGTAAATATTTTTAAAATATCAAACATTTTTCTCTTGTGAGGCATCAAATCATCCCTGTTTGCAAGCTTCCGGAAACGTTACCTTGTGACCATTTTTCTGATAAGTTCAAGGTTTCTCCTTTTTTTTTATCTCTCGGAAATCCTTTTCCCTGATTCGTGTAACTCCATATTCCTATTGGATTAAGAGTTCGGGGGGCATGCTATTGACCTATTAGAATTCATAGAGCGAATACGAGTATGAGTTCATCATTCGCTTCAATTTGTTTTATCTACCATAAAACGAATTGAGTATCGCAGCTCTGTAATATAGTTATTGTTATTGTCAGAGAATTTCTGTAGTTATTATTGGTAATTAAAGTAGAAATTTTATCTTCTGAAAATGATTTTTTAATGGATGTATGATTGGATACAAAGTCAAACTTCAGTAATTTTAAGACCCTTTAATGTATCTTATAATTAAAGGAACTAACTGTGTGATTAATTCTTGATACGTTAAGAAAAAATGTTCTGCTGTAATTTTTTAGAATATCGTATAATATACCATTTTCTGATCTTTACCTAAAAATCTTCTTCAAAACCTTGAATTACTACGAAATAAAAACAAAGAGCCAAATATTGATATATTCCACTTTACTAATACCAAAGATCGACTAAACCACTGTACAACACTTTTCTCACACATGCACACCCATCATCATACCACCTCTCATAACTATATCCTCGCGACGACCCACACTACACTAACCCACATCTCCCATCAACCTCTCGTCTCTCAACGCGCACAATCGTTTTATGTATGCGCCTGGGCAATTCCGCGTTAAACGCGTCCTCGGCCTGCTCTAGCACGCTCGTCGTTCCCCCGTGCGCGGCGTCGACGGCAAAAAGAGAAGACAGAGAGAGACTGAAATTGACGTAGCACTTCCGATAATGCTGTTAACGCCTACGCTCCCCCACTTCCCTGCTGTTATCGTGGCGAAGTCTTTTCGGAGGTGTCTTTTGCCAGAACAATGGATAATTGCCATTACTGTCGTCGTAGTATAAAGAGGCGAGCAAGAGGAAAAAGAGACGTGATGCTTGGAAGATGGAGTAGTGAGGTAGGTTCTGGACCGAGGCTTTTTGTACATATATATAGGTTAGCTCTCGATGTAAAAGGTCGATAGGTTAATCGAGTTGACGGCGACTATATAGAGTTTAAACGGCTGATGGGTTTTGTAATGGAGCTGTGAGTTTTGAAAAATTGATAGGAACGTATTGATCGGAAATTTAGTAAAGAATAATCTCAGAAATGTCATAGAAAATTTTGTAAACTGAATGAAAATATTTCTCCGATATTCAATAGCGTGCAGGCATAATGAAATTATTACAATTTATAATAATATTATGAGGCATCTTCAACAGGCTGGATATCTATAATAAAGTTAATTTTAATATCGTAAAACTGTATTAATATACAAATGATATTATTGATGATGAAAACGTATTTGATAAAACGATTGGAGAGATAGATAATACAGACTACGATGGAAGTCAAGCATCGGAATGCGATTTTATAATATATTAATTCTAGCAGGTGGTATTCTTGTATGGAAAGGTCGCTAATTTCTATTTTTAATCCCTACACAACAGGCATTGAGCTATTTTAAGCCCTTTAGTTATTGAAGCTATTTCAGAGCCGAGAATAAAACAATGATTCGAGTTGTTATACGTACAACTCTGGTATACGCAAACAAGTTTCTTCTGTTATTATTGTTTACGTGGTGTTCGCGTGATAAAATTATTGTTTCGCAAACTGAAAAAAAAAAAATTTGCCCTATAAACTCACCACCTAAAATTAACACGCAATAATTTGGGAAAATATTTTCGGAACGATGATTTAGCGCTTTATCAAATTCTTGTTTTTGTCCCTTTTTTTTTACCTCTCAACATTTTATTCGTAGAATTCTGCGCTGAAAATTTTTGGCACGATAGCACTTTTTTCGCTTTTTTTTGTGCACCTAAACGTTACAGTGGCTTTTACACTTGCGCATGACAATTTCGAGCTTCAACGAATGGTTTCACAATTGCTGTGAATTACAGTGTAATTTCGGGGAAAAAATTCTCTTCGGGAAAAAGCACTTGAAACTTCCCTTTTTTGTCTTTCATCGCTCCCTCTGTCTCACTCTCTACACGTTTTTATAATGGTCCCGGAAAAACAACCAGACCTCGCATTTCAAAAATATCCTGCGCATACTCTGAAGAGCAGTATTATAAACCATCAGGAAACGGAACGCAGAGCCACACAAGCGATGCACCTCGAGAACCCAAACAGAGAAATCTGAGAAAAGAAAAGATCCAAAAATATACCACCCGACGATGCTAATCTCCCGCGACGTTTCCACAGAGCTATCGATCTATCCATCTGTTACGCCTGTCGGTCAGCTATATTATGCGTTCACTTTCTGTCTTTTTCTTTTCCTCGCCCCACACGGGTGAATAATGGAATAGCGAGAAGTGCGCGCTTGCGCGATGCTTTTGGATTTCCATCGGGGGAGCGTCTGTGTGCGTGTGTGTGTGTGAAGACTCTTGGACGCCGGCCAGCTTCTACTGCTGCTTGGAAAGTCGTTATATGCAGGAATAATTTGTTCTCCTCTTTCGCTTGCCCTGAGGTTGGAGTATTTCGGATTAGTGGAGATTTCACGTGTGAGCTCGAGCGATGTTCTGGCTATTGATTTCCGGCGATTAGTATACGCTGTTGCTAAGTCGTTGTTGGTGGTTCTTGTTGCTGCCGAAACACATGATAAAAGACTTTTGAAATCCCATTTTATTGCGTTTTAACACGAATTCAAATGACGATCATTCTTTCTCTTTCGTCTCGTGTACCAACCACACACAATTTTACGAACATGATCTTTCTCATAAAGAACTAAATGACAAATTATTTTTTTTTTTAACTGATCGAATTCTTCATCTTCACATTTAAATATATTTAAAACATACCACCTCCCACTCGCGCCATCGGCCATTAAAATTCACCGTTCCACGAAAACAACGCCGTAAAATATTTTTAAACGCTAGTTAAAATGCTTATCCAGATGCGTGCGCGCGCGCTTTTACTTCTGCTCGTTCTCTCTCTCTCTCTCTCTCTCTCTCTCTCTCGCACTTTTCCTCCCAAATCAAACAGTGAATTTGAATTTTAATTAGCCCTCGGCGCACACTTTGTATGGAAAATTCATTACGAAATTTGCATATCTCTATTTTAACATCGCGCCGGTTTCCTTTTACAAAAAAGAGGATGCCCCCATATTACCGCACCGTTTGCTGTCCGTATAATCAGTTTATAGCACGTTAACTCGTCGTTACACAATGCCCCTATCGGGGTGCGATTACCCCTTAAAAAGCTCGGACTGGCATGAAACGCTTTTCTTTTCTTTTTTTTGTAAAAGTTAGATAAAAATTGTATAGTTAGTATGCAAATAAGCAATTAACATCTACACATCAATTTTTATTAGTTAGATAATGGAGTGTAAAAAAGTAGGATGTAAAATTTCGCTACAATTATTGAAATAACGACTTTAACCCATACTAAATATAATATATAGAAGATATTTAGGGGATGTTACATACTACAAACTGCTATACATGTATACAATTTTTCGTATTTGAATTGACTCTTAAGATTTTGAAATTATCTCAATCATTTCTTCTTCTACTTGCAAAAAACAATGGAAGAAAAAGAAAGTAGCAAAATTAATAAAATAAAAATCAAAGACGTTAAATACCAAATTAATTATCAGAAAGTATGTAATTTTATGAACACTTTCAATACATCGAGCATAATGTAACAAATCAAAAAATCAAATACCAGGTCAGTATATTAAATTACGCATCACCGAGCGTAGCCCGCAGCTCGGAGTTACAAAAACAACCAAACATAACAAGTACTCCTGCATAATATTACAAAGTCAACAGCATTATTTCAAAAATATACACCTTTTAAAATTTCTCTCTGCGAATCAACTACCTACGCATGATGTGTATCCTCCACCCACGACCTGGAATATAAAATATCTCTTGCCCGTGGGTGAATTTTCTTCTTCTAACGACACGCGTCACGTCCTTTCCCCTGTATCAAATCTCCACGAGATAACGAGACAGAGAGACGCACGCGCTTGCGTCGTCGAATCGATCTCTCTCTTTCTCGCTCGAGAAATTTCGAGGAGATAGCTTGCGGTTTCTTTGTCTCTCTTCCCCCCGACTTCGGTCTTCCTTCGGGGGGACCAAATGAGGAGGAGGGAAGGAGGAGAGGAGATGTAATCGAAGGCGCTCGATATTTGATGGAGAATCTGGTGGTGCAGTGTTTTTTTCTGGCTGGTGTCGCGGGACAATGGAAGTTGGCTCGTTGGCTGAAATTGAATTAGTGAGGTATTTTGGAGGAGTATCGGTGGAGGTGAAATGAGAAAGCGCATTGTGGAAAGGGTAAAGAGGGAATGAGAAAGTTAAAGATTTGTAAGTATAGGCTTTTTCGTTGTTCAAAGGTTGTACTTTAGAATGCATTTTATTGAAAGTTTATGATTTGAAATTAGACTTTTACAATTGTTGAAGACATTTCGAATCAATCGTATAATTTCCTCAAGCAAATATATTTTTCATCTTTGAGATTTGTACTAGAAATTGAAATGTCTCTTGAAAAATAACCTTATTACAGTCAAGTTATAAGCTCTGGTAGTCGAAATTTTTTCATTTTTTTTTTTTTTACCAAAAATCTATGTACGTAGCTTTTATCAGATTTTTGAATTCAGGCTGACTTTACGCTTTTATTTTCTTTAACAGTCTATTTGTTCAAATGAAAGGTTAGAATTATTCTTATTATTGTTGATTATAATTAGTAAACTGAAAAAATGAGATTATTAGAGTTATAGAATAACTGACATAATTAAATTGCATAATTAACAGAATATTTCTCTTTTCCAAAATAGAATTTAGATATCTTATTATCTTATAAAATAATGTAGTATACAATTAGAAGAGAATTTCCATTATGTTATTTTTGTAATCAACTTTATTAAAAATTAATTTCTATAGAAATTAATTTTGTATTGAATTCAATTTATTAATGTTCTCTTTTCTCAATGTACGTTATAATAATAATGAAATTCTTTTTTTATTTCTTGATATTGCTTAATTGTTTTATAATACCTTCCCAATTCCTCATCTTTCATAAAAAAAGAGAGAAATCGATCCATAAATCATTTCTCCCAATTTCGCCGATACGATATTCGAATTCCGAATACCACGAAACTCGCGTGATATTAAATTTCTCGCCACGGAATTATTTTATACGCGTATCCATCCACTCGTGGCAGTTTTTCCGTTAAAATATATAAGTCAATAATTTTTTTACATCGGACGATTTTTTTTATATATAACAGCAACTGAAAAGTTTCAGTAATGGCAGAAACTTTACTGCAGCACACGTAGCCAAGTCGAAATTACAAAGAGAAAGTTTTTTATCGTATCCGAATTTATCAAGTAGTTGTTGTCGGGTCAGGCCAGACGCATACTTTATATGCGCATCGCCTGTTTCATTGTCATGCTGGTGTTGTCTCATTATTCAAAATTCAGCTGACATTTTTCTGTTTAAGTGCAAATTTTTGCAACCGCGCTCAATCATTATATGGTGTCTTATGTGATTTTGCTGCTGAATAATATTTACATATAAAATAGCGGACCAGTTTGTAAATATAAAAGGGAAGCTTATTTATTTACGGTTATTTTATTTTGAAGTGCAAATGAAATTCATAAAGCTCATTTAATGCTTAATAAACTTTTTTGATAGGCATTTGCTTTTATAAAATATAAAGTGGTAAAAGTTAATTAAATCTCGTTGAAAATTTATTCAATACTGAATGCAAGTATATGAAAAAGTGTTATATTTTTTTTAATGAATTTTAATCATCCCTCTAACTTATTCAAAAACATCCCATTGTATTTTCACCTTCAAAAGATATTTTCAAACGAATCATTCGCTCGTCTAAATGTAAAAAAACGATTAAATTGAAAATGGTGTATTTTCCACAATAGTGATTATCCACAGTTAAAATAGTGCACATCCACCACTCCGAATGAGCGCATTACCCACCCTCACAAAACCAATGAATTCCTACTACTTGGCGCGCTTACTTATCTACCCTCTCCTTCAATCCCCTAAAAAAAGAACCTACATCACACCCCTAACTCACCGCTATCCTTCGCCCTAAACTTACGACCCATCACGTTCCAGATCCCCACCTAGGCCCCCCTATAAAACACGAAAAATCGAGAGGCTCCGGTGGCCGGTGTAAAACAGACGTTAACCGGCTGGTCGACACACGGTACGTCTTGGTGAGAAAAGGGAAGACGCGCGATAACACGAGCGCTTTACGAGCGACGCGCCAAGCCACCGAGGATTGACAACCCAAACGCGCACGCTCTTTACGATCCCCCGGGATTCTTTCTTCGTCTTCTTCCTTTTCTTCTTCTTGTTCGCGTCTTTGAGTACGAAGCAGGTCGCGAGGAAACGAGCGTATGAGTTGATGAGTGGGTGGTGTGCGTATTGGATTCGCGTGGGAGCACAGAAGGTGTGGGAGGTTGAGAGTTGTGCTTGGTAATGTTGGATTGGAATGAATGGGGTTGGTTGTTCTTTGAGTCTGTCTGCTAATTTGGTTAGAATAACATAAATAGGAACTTGTATTGGACTTTGTAACAATTTAGTCTTATAGATGGTTGGAATGTGTAATTATTTGGGATCTTTTGTAAAACAAGACATTCGTTAGAATCATAAAGGTTGTATTTTATCTCGTACTTTAAAAATATTCGCACACGTAGCTGCAAATATTTGCATATAACAACAATTTATAACCACTGATCAACCAGAAATCACTAATTTATCATCATTCATTATGCATCAGTGCCCCCTATGAAATAATGATTATATTCCGTATTTTATAGTTATTAATGCCAAGCACACGTTAGCTCCTCTAATAGAGTTATTAAAACTACATTAATAGCCATTATGAGTAATTATCAGCTAACGATCATGGTACATTATATAGTTAATATTGCCATCGCAGTTCAATGTACCACGAAAAGTACACATCAGTGATACATTTATCTTCGGCGGGTACACACACTTATCTCTCACCTCGGCAACAATCTTCCTTCTGACAAAAGCAGCAAAAAAAAGGATCTGAAACACCAGGTCCCCTATAAGCTAGCATCCTCGCACTTTTCTCTACAATTTTTTGCTCCCTCATCCGTTCCCCCTTACAACCCCTTTTCGACCTCGCGATAACATTTACCGCTGCCTGCTTGGGAAGCGACACGCGATACTCCCGCCGGATCATCTCTTCCTTATCGTGCAGCTGTCCAGTTACAGCTGGCCAATTCTATAGCCAACGCACATACATGTACATCCGACAGGCGCGGGTCGCGGGAATTGATCGCATGTTCGCGCAACTTTATAGGATCTATTTAGCGGATGCGAGAGTGCGTTGTAATCAATTGACGAGAGATGTATGGATACGTGTCTGTGCGTTTGTGTGTGTGTGGGTCAGGATGTTGTGGCCTTTTTTACGCTGCTCGAGGGTGATTGACGAAGGCCGATGAGAGGTGGTGAGTTCGGGGTTTTATGATGGTAATGAGGTGTTCGACGGGCTGCTGATGATAGAGTGGGGTTGGAATTAAGGTTTTAATTGTGATTGATTGATCGTATGTAAACGTTCAAAAGTTAAAGTCTTTTAATTATAAAGCGATAAATGCAGAAGAGTTGTGTCTATAGATTTTTCTTCAATGTCCGTAACGTTTTATTCGCAAGAAATATATTCGTTGATAGATGTCGTATGATATTCAATTATTGTAGATTAAAATTATTCCTTACCAATATTGATTCTAAGTCTTCATCGGTTTTATAATTTATTCGACGTATCATTCAAAAATAGCCTCTTATCAAACTAAACGTTTTAAACCTGATCAATTTTAAATCCACCTGTAGCCAAGAAAACTATCTTGACTCTATCTTTCTCTCCACAAATCTCCTGTACAAAATCGACACGACATCCTTTACAAACCGAATAACTTTCGCGACATCCCAGTGACAAAACTACATTCAATTCCCAATCCCCAGCCAATCCCTCTTTCTTATATTTCTTCACATGTCTACCTACACATACGCACACACATGCACGAACACGTGCACGCATATCCCAAGAAACAAGCATAGCAGCGTCCCGCGCACGTGTTCTGATGCGCGCGGATTTTCCTTTTCCAAGAAAAGAGGCAATTGATTCGGCGGATTTCCCCGCGGAGATGATGATTATTCTTCGCCGGGGCGACGTTCACACGCATCGCGTCGCGCGAGAAGCTTGCAAGCTTGACCGATCGGTCCGTATAGCTGGCTGTGTTGCGGATTAACCCGTTGGCACTGGTTCGCCAACTGTCGGATGTGAGCGTGGCAGTGATTTGATTTAGTTTTCGAGTAAGTTGATGAATGGATTTTTTGATGAAAGGTTGAGATGTTATTGAGAGTGATCCTTTTAAAATAAATGTCGTAGAAAATTGACAAGGAATGCGTCATTTTATATAGATATTAGGTATGACGGAGCGGTTTACGGTCTGAAGAAGCACTTTTTTGTATTAGGTTGGTCGTTTATTTGACGTGACTGGAATTATTTGAATTTATTTCTGTTTTTTTTTCTTTTAATGTAAATATAGGATTTCTCATTGTAGGAGTGTTTTATTCCAGATACATTAAACAATAAATTAACCATTTTTGTAAATAATATAAAAATTTATTAATATATCTTTTTATTTTTTGTTTCAGGTGAGTGCTTCGATCGTAACTTTACAATACCTATACAGACCTGTTTTACCGTAAGTAAGAATTTCCTCATAAGGTCGAGTTAAGGCATCGCAGTGGATAAGTATAAAAGTTTAAAGTCACATTAACTTTTAATAACCCTGTCCCGAGAAAACCATTTTATGCTGACGTTCAAGAAAACCAATTTCTCCTACTTTTAATCTGATAATGTTTTGTTATAACAAGCGTCATTTCACCTTCATCAACCATAATTCTTGCTCATTCGTGCAAAAAAATGTTAATCTCTTGTCCTTCCGATATAAACGATGAAAATGCAGTAGCATTGCACGTTTTATGTATCGACATAGGATGTTGGATTTAAAGAAGATAATTTAGTGGATTTATCATGATTTAATGGGTCGAACGGGGGGTATAGTTGCTAGCAGCTCACCTTGGACCGCGGGAAAACTCTTTCTCTCTTTTTTTTTATCGCAGCCATTGAATGGGCATTCAATTTAGAGGAACGAGTTGCGATAAGGATCCCATTGAACGCTTTAATTTGTTGCCTCGGCTCGCCGTTTATTTTCTTACCTTCATAAATTTTAATTAACTTACTTTATTATTTTTCAAGATGAACGGTAATGTGGATGCTCTCGGTTTTCTTATTAAAACATAAATTTTTTTCAGCTAGAATAATACTTTATAACATGGTAATTGATTGTGAACAAAGGATTTAGCTTATTTTTATCTTTGTAAACGTGCTTTTTCTCTCAATGAAGTGGTTTTGACAATCCAGATTGTAAAAGTATAAACATTAGGGAAAGAATTCAGTACGACGATATGTAGATATTATCTGCATGATTTATAACGACAGGATTAATTTTATTAGTAATAACCTATTAGTCTAAACCTGAATTATGGGGAGGGTGAAATGACTAAAAAAATCGTTTGTACGTATATATTTCAATAAAACGACAATTTACAGTCCATTACCAAACTAACTTAAATAAGTTTGAATAATAAAATTCCTTTTATAATTCAGTCAACACCAAAATGTCACTCCTTTTCGACATTTCAATTTCCACACTACCTTGGTCACACTTCATCTTTGTGACTCACACACGTCTCTGACCTTGGCACGACCTTCGTACATCCACGCCACAGAGCTTCTCTCCTACATTGTAATACAACCGCACAACCGCTCTATTTGTTCAACCCCCGTCATCATCGCCAACCCACGAAAAAGCTTTTAAACCGCTACCGGAATTCGACCGTTCGTCAATATTTACCTTCTGCCCCTTGTAGCTCTACGTGCAGGCGATAGACAGCAGTGCATCAGCACGCGGCAATGCCTGTACATTGCCACGACCGCGCGTCCTGATCACGTAACGGTCGTATAATGTTTACGTGCTGGTCTGTCACGTTTTCAGTGCTGTGTGATGTCCCCCCTCACCCTCCTCGTCTCGTGCGTCATATATGGACGTCCTACGGGCAAGTAATTTCGGCAGGATGTTAATGCGTGCGCGTGCCGATTGCTTATATATACGCGATTGGGTATCGTGGTTCAGGGCGATGATGATGATAGGAATTTCGGTTGAGAGGTAATGTTTCTGGTTGTTATCGTTGTTGGTCCAATATAAAAATTAATAAAATGGTAGGTAGGAATGGAGTGATCAGTAATTACGGCCAGTTTAATTTTAATAATGAATCTTTACAAGGAATTACGTTGATTTGGAAAATCCAGGATGTCAACCAGTCGTAAAAATCATATCTTTTTCAGCTAATATTCGATCGATCCCTTGGTTATGTACCAATAATTTTAACTTGGAAATACACTCCCTTTTGATATCGATGGTACATCTTTGTGTAATATATTTCTAATGCAGACAGCTATACGAGAGCAACAAAATTCATGTATTGTTTACGATCTGACGCGCCTGCTCTTTTAGCCTTATGGTTATCGAAAACGAGTCCTTGCTTCTTCGAAGAGGGGTCGGAGGGGATCGATATGGCAACACTTAATTTAATGGGGCCTCGTTCAAATCATATCTGTATAAATCACGAAAATTAGTTTCATGCCTATTATCGTGTGCAGTGTCGGTAGAAAAACACCGTGATTTAGGGTAACAACTGTATTTGCCATCAAGTGCAAATAATGGTATTTTTCTTATTTAGCTAATTGAAAATTCGTTGATAAAGTATTTTCAGTTACGAATCTTAATTTTAGTTAACCTAAGCTATTGATAACACCTTCTGCATTTTTCTTTTTATGTATCATTCAATCCATCTGACTTTTCTACAAGATAAACGTAATGGCTCACGAACACTTCTAGGTTAATACCTAAATTCTTACTTCTAAAGCTCCATTAAAGCGTCAAATAAACAACAAGACCAACCATATTCTCAACTCCTGCCCTCTCCCATTTTCACCTCATTCCAACCGAAATTCCACTCGTTCCCCTACTTTCAGTCTCCCCCTTTTTATACCATCCTAAACTCATCTTCTACTAACCACTTTCGCACAAGAATAAAAAGCTATTCCCCACTCAGCACCAAAGCACGTAGCCCTTACGCCGCACAGAGCAACAGCGGCAGAGTATTGTGGGAGCAAGGTGTCGGATAATTACGAGCGGTCTGGCGTCGAGCCAGCCTCGACCGACCGACCGCCTGTTGGATCCGGCGAGCGTATCATCAATCGTCTTTTTGCGTTACGTATGTACCAGTATGTATGCGTATGTGTTTGTTTGGATATGGGTGAAGAGGTCCGGTTAATTAACGAATCGATTAGGCGCATTGTCGCGCGGTTATTTCGCGTTAACGAGCGCTCGCTGCACTGGCTGAAGGATGCACAGAGATGGTTTGGCAGGTGGATGGGTCGGTAGTGCAGTCGATTGATTTTGGAGAGGTTGCCGGGTGTTTGGGAATGTGGGTGAAGTGCAGTTGGAATTGGACGATTGTCCGGGGATGAAGGAATTGATTAACGCGGTGATCGTATAGTACGAATAGTTTCATGCTAATTAGATTTATCTTATTTTTGTTGTTTGATGTTATTGAAATAATTTTTGTAATACATTTCCTATCCTTTTGCAACAATCTCTCAATATTATTTATAAATTTCAACATTTCTTGACTCGACTGAATGCTTGCAAATATAATTTGCTAACCTCATTCTAATAAGTCTTGCAAATTTTCCATCATAAGTCGATTATAAAAAAAGAGTTCAAACTCTAAGTTCTTTTCTCAAAACTAGCCAATGTTATTAAACTTGTTTTGAACAAATTTCACGAAACGACCTACATTCGGTATACAGCCATTCAGGAGCATAATATTAAAAAACTTCGCGTCGAAACACGCATAAAAGACTGCTCTCCTTGTTTTTCAAATATCCGGGAAAATTCTAGGACCGCTTTTACAACCCGCGTTACGGGTCCATTTCGATCCTTTATGCCTTTTTAGTGTACTCCTGATGAAAGAACGCGCGAATAACGACCAGCGCCGCGTGTGTTTCCTTATGTTCTACCTTAACAACAGCGTTTTACGTGCCATGTAAATGACTCTCCTCCCTGCATGCACGAAACATTCGATTTTCGCTTTCTCTAGCGAAAAAAAAAACAGAAGAAATCCTTTGTGATGAATTTCCTTTGCATTATCGAGACGAGAAGCTTCGAAAGCGTTTATGGAAATGTGAACGGCTCGACAATGGATATTTCATTCTTTTTTGATCCGCGATCCGAATTTTTGGCAAAGACTCTAGCGCAGTTTCGCGATACATACATACATATACACAGCACGTGTAGCGTATAGTATATAGGTGTGATCCATTGTGAATTGATTTGGCCAACGCGGACTGAATGCGAAATCGACTTCTCCACTCGCGTTATGTATAGATACGTTGCGCTGCCTTTCAAACGCACGCCCGAGACTTGCTTCTTCTTCTCGCATTCCTTCTCATCATTGTATTAAACCCCGACTCAACGTATCCTCTCGATCGCTCCTTGATTCGCTTATATAGACATTAAAATAGCAAAATCCTGCTTTTTTTTAAATAGAATCTACATCATCTCGTTGATTATAACAAACGACGACGTCGAGCAAACTGACCTATAAAGTCTAGCAAACATCTTCGTAAATCAAGTGCGCAGCTCGTCGTAATTTTTCTTCCTCGCGCAGCTAAGTAACAACGCCTTTTACTCACGGATACGTTGCTGCTGCCTTCGCTCCTCTCTTCGTCATTCTGCGAACGTGAGCTCGAAGATTATGTTTGACTTAAGCTATTATAATGGCGCGAATTTGTTCGACGCTGCCGAGCTGAAAATGTATATGTACAATATGTAATTCTGTTTGCTCGTGACGATAATGGAGTTTGGCACGAATTCAAGCAATTATATATATTATCCCAAGCAACACTGATGTTTGTCTTGCTGAAATCCTCGTTAAGTATTTATCTTATCAGGCAGATTACGATAAAGGGAAGTTAAATATATATACCAATTCATCTTGTAATACGCGTCGGCAAGTGGCTTGATATAACTCCGCGGCATTCTTACAAATTTATGAAACCGTGTGCATCATTAAACAGCCGTTAAGGAAACTTTTCCAATAAAGCGGCCCGCGCACGCGCGTCGATAAATCATGCACGCTGGTCCGATCCATATACGTCGCAATTAACGTACGTTCCTTATATACATCGCTAGCTCGCGATCGTCGCAGCTAGCAGCACGAAACCCACATAAATAACGGCTAAAATGCCTATCTCTTTGTCTCCTTGAAAGCTTAAACCGTGAATTTCAGACGAACGTCAAGCGCTCCGTACACATAAACACTATAATTATGAATTTTTTTGAGTTATTCTATTAGCGCTTACATTATAGTTATGCACTTTTAAAAAGTAACGTAATTGCAGATTCCTACTTACCGACAGTACCGGTTTTTATTTATCACTAAAAAAAAATTCCTGAATATAGTGTTTATGGGTACGGAGAGCTTGACGAAATTTTTTTCTCGAATAAACGCTTGAATGTTGATTTAAAAAATATTGAAATTCACGGTTTCACATGGCCTTAATGCCGTGGAAGCGCACCAGCCATCCTCACGTATTGCGATGACAATTTCCTTACTAACAATCAATCTATTACTCAACTATGCGTGGCACGCGTGTCTTCGACTTTAATTTTCTAACCGACTACCACTCGCTTCTTATAATTGCCTCACCTCTCTCTCTCTCTCTCTCTCTCTCTCTCTCTCTTTATCTTTCTGTGTCATGCTATTCGTTTAGCGGGCACCTTTGACGCGAGGCGCCACCACCGAGCGCAGCTTAATTAACGCGTGGCGCGCTGCCGCATTTGATAAGCAGTGGGAAATTGCGTACGTTCGACTAGTTTTGGGCGAGTGGGCGAGAGGTGGGCGCTCGCGCGCGCGAGACAGATAGTGTTGCAGCAGTGGGCGGGATGATGAGGTGAGCGTGATAAGCGATCGCATGGAATAGAGATATAGTCTTTATAGGAGAGAGAGAGATGGAAGGTGGAGAGTCCATGGCGCGTGTTGGAGTGGACCGATTGGGAGGAAGTATAGGTATAAATAGAACGGATTTGAATGTGTGGAGAGGAGGGAAATAAAATTACCTGGTGGTAGGGACAGTTAATTGACATTCGGATTTTTTAAAATACCTTTTTGGTAATTGTATTTTCATCATTCTGCGCGCGGATACAGACAGAAAATGGTGGTATCTCGGCACGCTGTACGAAGAAAAGCCAACTTCATAGTTTAGCGTGCAGAAAAGCCAGAGGATGCGGACTCAGTTTTGGCTTTTCTGCACGCGAAACTTCGAAGTTGTCTTTTCTTCGTACTACGCGGCGATATATATATAGTAGACTGGATATCATATTCCCATCTGCTTTGTCCGCCTAAATACGAACTGGGGGTCAGATATCTTCCGTTACTTTGAAATAATCTTATGTATATAAGGTTTTTGAGATTAACAAAAAATGAACAAAGATTACCTTTCTTATATCTATTAATTTTATCAATAAAATACTTGTTAAATTGTTAAAACTCGCTTTGAATCCTTCTTCTATGACTTTTCTTTCAAGACGCTAATTCGTGTTGCTTTCCAAACTTCCACATGGATCTCTAAATCAGATTTATCAATTCTGCTTCAACCCTCTTTGTAAATACCTGTTAATATAATTAACAATAAACAATATCGACTACCTTAACTTCAATATAAAATACTCTTTAAAAACGACCACTCGCAAAATTTAAAGCTGCCACAAAGATATACTTTACAAAATTACGAATCGTCATACACGCGACATTGACTGTTACATCATACGCAATCCACTAACGCAACTTCGAAAAAAACGCACCTCACGCCTCGCTCTTACGTCACCCACCTATCACACACCCGCGATCTTTTATTCTCCCTGTACGCGTTCCCGCGAAAAAACAACAACTCCCATTACGCGCAACACCCAACACTCATACGTGCACGTGCATGCGTGCGTGTGTCCCCCTCCCATCTCCCTCGAACGTCTCTTTCCGTCCAGTCAACAGCAATTTAAAAAAAAAACACTCACTCCCGCTTTCTCTTTGAACGTCCTCGCACCTGTCTTGCGTCGCACATCTGCACGCATTATGCAGGTCAAACTTAATTTTCCCGCAAGTTTTTGTGCACTCATCCGTTCGTACGTGTACCCGCGCGAAAGAGAGAGAGAGCCAAGTCGGAGAATCGATAGAAACTAGGCTAACCCAATTAGTCGGGACAAAAGCTCGCCTCTCGCTTCGGTGAGAATCGAGAGTGTGCAGCGAGGTCGCGCTGTGCGAATAGATGTATATGTGTATAAATTTGTTCGATGTAAGAAGCGCGCACGATCGCAAGGGATTAGGCTGTCTGTAGCTCATGCGTATCTATCTCTGGATGCATACATAGTTACGTGGGCACACGAGTGGATTAATCATTTCGCGGTACGGCGAGTTGGGTATAAGCAGCTGTTGTGTGGATGGTTGATATTAACTTCGCGACGGGTGGAAATTTTAATTGGATGAAGGTGGGAGTGAGAGTCGTGACGAGCGGCTGGGTGATTATCGGAGGATGATTCGATGCTGATGGTAGTTTGCGAAAGGGAAATGGCGCGTGATTTGTTTGACACGACTGCTTTCGAAGT
The DNA here is from genome assembly GCA_900474315.1 of Torymus auratus. Lineage (NCBI taxonomy): Eukaryota > Metazoa > Arthropoda > Insecta > Hymenoptera > Torymidae > Torymus > Torymus auratus. Next base: position 407 of record UXGD01004254.1, on the reverse strand, counting down.
GCGCGCTCTCTATTTGAATCAGGAAGTTTGTATGGGGATAGTTTCAGTTGTGACGGGGAAAGGAGAAGAAGGATGGTTTCGTGGGAGCGAGAAACGTTGAATAAATCATATCTGAAATGTGAATTGAACGATGATGATCGAAGTGAATAAGTTTTATTAAACGTTATTGGTATCGAAATTAATCAATCAAAGAACGACTCTGTAGATTATTTAGTGATTGGTAAAAGTGTGATGTTGAAGCATTTGTAAATAAAAACCTGATCAGTCGCTTATTTGTAATTATTTCATTACACAGAAATGATTGAATTGTGTTTACTAATTGAGAGAACTTAATATTGCTTCCTCCTAGAGGAAGCTTTGTGATAGTAAAAAAAAAAGTTTATGAGATAATGTGTTAGGAATGTTGT
>UXGD01004253.1:0-17666 GCA_900474315.1 Torymus auratus | reverse complement strand
CGGCAAACGCATAAATAACAGCGAAAGTCGAAATTTGATTTTCCCCGCCATATATGTACCACCGGACAGAGTCTAGGTCACGGGCCACCGCCAGGCGGCGCACCCCTTCCCTGTGGCCTCACGTACCTAAGTAAGTCGGCCCGAGGGGATATAGGAACATGTCACCGACCACCCCGCTAGGTTTTATCACTTGAATATATTACAATTAGAAAATGTTGAGTTATTTTCAAGACAAGACAAGATTTTTAACACCACAATCTTGATATTGTATCGAAAACTGTATATAAATATTGTGTCGATTATTATATATATTATTCAATTTTGAGGCAAAACAATACAATGTCAAGATTAATCTTGTTATATCGTGCAGCCCGAATTTTCCTTTTTTTGACTGTCATTTTTCATATAATATGCTGAATTAATTCCCATAATAAATTGTTTTTACATTTATCTAAAGATTTCTTGAAAAATTATACGATTATACAATAAATAAAAATATTGCTCTGAACACTACACTGAATTCAAATTCATCAAATAAGCTCCTATATAAATTGTCAAAAGAAACCGAATCCCTTGAAAATAATATCCGATCGCATCGACGAATAAAATTTTCAACAAATTGAAATCATCGCTATTAGATTTGAAATCTCCATGCGAAAGCCCTCATCGAATTGCTTTTTCGAATCGGAATAAAGAGAGAGACGGTGCAACCCCCCGCGAGCTATACGAGGACTCGAGTGAAATTCGAACTGGAAATACATCGCGCGGCGACCTTCTCGGGTTAGCCGCGCCACGAAGAGCGAAGCTCTAGTCTCTCCGACGACACCGGGGACGACTCAATTCTCGTGCGGCTGAATGACGTTTTTCCCGATCGCCCGCGGGGCTAGCTATATACCATCGATTTCTCCTCTCTCTCTCTTCCCTCCGTTAATCCGCGCTCTCGAGAGCCAGAGACTCGACGTTTCATTTTGATTTAACACTGGAATAGTCGCGTGGAATATACGAGAAAAAAAGGAGACGAAAAATCCGCGAGACGATCGCCTGCAAAGACGGCGCGCGGGCGGAAATGGATAGATCCATCTTGCTGGACGAGGGATTGAAGCGGATGCTATGGGTCACTTTCAGTGTGAAAGCCGCGAGTCACTCCGACAGATTGCTCGCGTGGCTCTATATACTCGAAGTATATGTATGATCGACTCGTACCGCGATTGGATTTGCCGCGCTCGATGTAATGCGCTAGTCGCGCGTTTCGTAAACACGGAGGTTTTCGACTATTCGCGGGGTTCTATTTGCGGGCGGTACGTATAGCTACAGGAGAGAAAGAGAGTTGAAATACTGCATAGCCGGAATTCGACCAGTGCACTTTGCTGATTGCAACGACTACGACGACGATGAGGATATAGAGAGAGAGTTGTTCGGGAGTTCAGGTCATTTTCGTTGGGGTGTAGGAATGTGTTGTACGGATGTCGCACGATTTTGAAAAATGGACGAAGAATTTGATGACTAATGGATTTCGAATGGCGTGCACGCGTACTCGGTTTTTTACGGAACGAAGTTACGGGGGGTTTTCGGTGCGGTCTCGCAGTGCTCGTAAAACAATTTCGGGAAACGAGGAAATGCTGCTGCTGGAGTGTTTCTAAGTAATCATTTTGAGATTTAGCTGAAGTTCTCAAAATGATGGCCGCAGTGGAAACATTTAGTGGAGATACGCGAAACGGATGTATATGAGGTATACGAAACATTCGTGTGATGAATATTTGAATGATGGAAATTAGTAAAGTGCCGTTAAGTTTCGAGATTATGTTTGGACGAGTCTCGCTCATCAAGCTACAGTTTCCCGAATTATGCATATAATCAGCGTGTTTGTATAAACACCTAAACTCTGCAAACTCTCGCCACAAGGTATCGGGTGTGCCTCGTGCTCAGAAATCGAAACTGCTCCAACTTGGGTTCATCTTGAGATCATCCATTAGTTTAATGCATAATCTAAGCCATATCATTTTCTTAAAAAATTCCTAAACCCACAAAAACTTTAAATAATATAAGTAAAATAAAGTATTAAATTGAAAAAAAACTTTCAGTACAATGTCCACGAATGTACACACTCTCAAACTGAAAATACAATCCCATTGAAGCCCATTTTCGCTCGGCAAAAAGAAACGAAATCGCGCGCCGAATGATAAAATTTCCACTCTCTCAATCTCCGATCTTCGAAAACAGATAAAACCATCACCCCAACCTCCAGCGAACTCGTCCACAGGAAATAAGAATATCACAAGCCTATACGGAGCAGCCACAGTTACCGGAAATCGGCCCCTTCTGTCCCTGTCAAACTCTCTGATTGAACACACCGAACCCCTCCGGACCTTGAAACGGTCGTCTACGCGGGCGACCAAGTCAAAGCAGTATATACCCTCTTGTACCTCACCGTCCGCAATACGAGAAGAGGTATAAGAAAGAAGAAGAAGCGAATGAGAAAAGGCAGAGCGCGATAAGTCTTTCTCTCGTGGAAAAAGACCGCAGAGGAGAAGAGAGAATCGCAGAATGGAGGGGCCGAGGAGGCTCAAACAAACTGGGTCGTCCGGTCTGGGCGAAGAGTGCCGACTCGTCGAGGCTTTACTTGGCTCGAACGTGTCTCTCTCTCTCCTGCGGCCTATACTCTTTCCCTTGTGTCGTCGTGCTGCTGCTGCCGAGTGCATTAAAGCTCCCGAGGATGCACGAGGCTGCTGCTCTGCACGTTTGATGTTGTGTGGGTGAGCGAGACGCGCGAGTTCCGTTTCTGTCGACGCAAGACAGAAAGAGCTACGACGACTGTATATTGTGCGGTGGCGTCGATTTTTATTGAGGAGAATGAGTCGATAATAGCGTCAAGGTCTCCTCGTGGGGAGGAAAGTGCGTGCAGCGAGTGTTATATTACTGGTATGTAACGCCGCGTCGATTGATTTTTTCCGGATGCGCTTCGCGGTCTGGTTTTATTATGGAAATATAGTCTAATATGTTATATCAACAATTTGGCATTTCTCTTGAATAGGATATGGGGAAAAATTATGCTGCTTTGAAGGATGTAACGAAATCAGCTTGATTCACGCGACTATGGGTTCGTATATTATTCGAACATTTCGAATAAAAAGGGATCGGTTTAATCTACTATCCATACCTAAAGTGCACCAATTTCAGGCAACTCAATTTTCATCCGTTTCAACAGCGTTTTATTAACGTGGACCGCGAATTACGAAAATAAGAGCGCACTATGTCGAAGCATCACGTGAATTTAAGTGACCGTCATTATGATAAAAGTACGCAGGAACCCACATGGAGGTAATTAAGACTGGGCCGGATTGGCCCTCTCTCAAACATCACAAGCTGCTGGAAAAATGTTTGAAGAGCGGATTTCCCCGGCGGCGAAATTAGGTTCCTCTCTCCGTGAATACGTGCAGAGCGCGACTCTCTTCCTTCATCAGCGGACACGTGCGCAAAGTCAGCACTGGTTGACTTTGGCCGCCGCAAAACACGGCGAGCGAGCGCGCGTTCCAGGAATTAAATCCTTTAGAGTGAAAATTAACTTGACCCGCCGCCGAGTAATTGTCTCCCTCTCTTTCTCTGGCCGCGCGCGCCGTACTCTATATATATACACGACTACACGCAAAAAGCCAAATTGAGCACGGGTCAGCCAGAGAGCGTAAAGTAGTAGTCGCGGTGGTCTTTTTTAGGGGGGAAAAAGTTTTCGCGGCGATCGCTTGAATTAAATGCCCAGGACTGCTGATTGGATTCCGCTGCGAGTTGAATGTCATGCGGAAAAGTTTTTCGCGTGTGAATGAATTATATAGCCGGCGCTGATTGAACGACAAAGTAAAGCATGTGTAAATTATGAGTGAAAGAAAGGTTACAGTTGGAGAGACGCGTGAAATAAAGCGCAAGGGTTAAGTCAAAGAAATCGTGACAATGGACGGGAAAAGTACATAACCGCGGTAACTTTGAACTTGGAAAGTATATAGTTCTCGGTTTGCAGCGGTTCACGGGCGAATCAATAACGCACGAAATTAGATTTTCAACAGCCAATTCGCACTACACAGACGACGACCACGACACTTTAGCGGCGCGCGCGAGCTTTACTTTTGTTTCGAGCCTCGATTCAATGAAGTTGGCGAGCGCTTGAAAGGAATGAGAGGGGAAAGAGAAAAAAAAACACTTTGCCGACGTAGTCGGAAATTCGGTCGACTCGACAACTTGGTCGCATGCCGCGCTTCCAAAGGGCCACCCTCCGCCTCTCGGATACTACTCCAACTGCAAAATTTCCACTAGCGATAATTTTTTTTGTTCTCTGCACATAGAATTCCGAAAAAATAAATCAGTTCTCCAATTGAAACTTCCGTAAAGACTTCCTTCTTCGTGTTTGCACATCTCGGGCGCACGCAAGTGTCCCTAAAAGCGCACAGTCGAAGCCAAACTACTCGCAGCATCTCAGTCTCTTTTCAGCCTTTTGTCACCGCGGTGGTAAACGCGGCGGAATCGATCGTGAAGCTCGCGCGCGTGCTCCTCTCCGGTTCTCGGGTGATCGTTAAAAGCGTTTGTGTAATGCGAGGTAAACGAGGTTGCGCGCAAAAGTGTGCGGGATGATCAAAAGCCATCGTTCGGCGGCGACGAAAGCATCGCGAAAAGTTTTCCTCAAAGGCAAAGAGAGAGAGAGAGATAGGCGAGTGGTGTATACGACCATACCAAATTGAATGACGGGGGAGTAAGGATGGGAATAAAGTTCTGATGCGTTTTGAAATTCCTTCGGTTTTGCATCTTTATTTTTTCATCTCCACTGTCGTTTCGAGAGTTAGGCGAGAGAGCATTCTTTGGCCTCTCGAGGCTAGATTTTATCGCTCGCGCGGACGGTGCATCGGATTTTAGCTTTGAGATTCCGGTGGAAACGGAGCTATATCTCGTTCCATTAATCTTTAACCGGATATATTTGCCTACTTATGACATAATGCGTCGAGTAAAATTTTTGAGTGGGATTATAAAGTATGCTTTCATGCCTCGTATAAAAGGGACCACTTTTTTTTTAGATAAAAAAAGTTAATCTCTTTTTTGCAAAGATACTGTGGATTCCACGTCTGTCTTAATAAAACCTTCTACATAGAAATACAGAAAATTGTCATCCTGAAAGTCCATGTAAAATTAATTGTATACATAGCCCGATCATCGTATATCCCAATGTCTTATTATACATTTCTCCTCAATCATCAGCACCGACAGCTCTGAATTTCCTCTCAAATTAAGCTTCCCTCGAACCATTAAAATTCTAAGCCCCGTCGACGCGCTCGCTCGCCGCACGCTACAATTTAATTAACGCAAGGGAAATTTCGCCGCGGGAGAGAGAAAATTAAACTACTCCCGTCGCGTCGCGCGGCAGATAATATTTATCCAGTTTAATCAGCTGTGTCCTCTCCTTAGTACATCGAGCATAGATAGTCACCTTCCCGCCACGATCGCAAATAATAAGTGACTAGTACTACGGCGAGCGCGCACTTAATCTCGCGTCCTAATTAAGTACGTCGCTGGCAGGAAGAAGGTAAGCGCGCGAAGGGAGACGAGAAAAATAGAGAGAGGCAGCAGGCGACTCCCTCGTGGATGCGAGAGGGTGGGTTTAGCGCTGGCGAGTAAACGTCTCCAGCGGCTGTTAAACGGCAGCGGCGGAGGCTCGGCCCTTTCAATTATCCGCCTCTGAAACTGGCAAGTGCCACTTGAAATTGCCCCCGACGCTCTTGCCGCGCGCGTATATATACCCTTCGCGATGTACGAAACGTCGAAGAGGCGGGGTCTGTACGAGTGGCTTGATTGATTGTGGCAAATAATTTACGTCTAAAGGTGTGTGTGTGTATTGTCGAGAGAGGTGTGGTAGCCGAGAAATTATTGCTCTCCCTAGTGTATATATGCGCTACGGAAAATTGGAGATGGGTTAAATTTGTGAAATATATATTTTCTCCGACCGTGCGGGTTTGGAATGGGAGAAGGGATACGTGCGTAGTTCTGTGACAAGGTCGATCGCGCTTTGTCCGTATAATGCCATGGCAATCTATGTTAATGGTGGCTGATGGGCGACGACACGGGGAACTGGAATTACAAGCGGCCCTTTGTACACGCGCAAGAAGCTTTGAGCAACTAGTAGGACAAATGGATCAGCATATAGGAGACAATAGACGATAGTTGTACAAACTCGACAAAGTAAGAATAATCAACCCTGGTAGAAATGTTAACCCTAAGTTAGCTATTTTTGAGTTAACTTTGTGGCTATAAAAACGAACATTGCTTGTGTTTCATAATTATGTACCAATCCGAAATAAATAATAAGAACATTAACAAAAGTCATAAGCATCGGATACATTACCAAAATAGCACATAAACAGCCACTAACATCATCATTAACAGCCTTTGAAATGTAGTTTTGAAGGATATATATATATCCCTCGCAGCCCTCATTAAAAGGAAAGAAAAAGCTGAGGATAAGTTTGCGAGAGGCGCGCCGCGCACGTGCAGCAAGAACCGAGGAAATAAAAGTTACGAAGTACGCTCGCGCTGAACAAAAAAAGGAAGAAAAAACGTATATAGCTCGGCGCCGTGGGAAAGGCGAGAAACGGATCGGGGCGTCGAGAAAAATGCTAAAAGTTGGAGAAACAGATATAGCTCTTTCGCAGACACGCTCGGGATTCGGTCGATCGAACGGGCGCGCCTGCACCACACCGCGCCAAAAGTAGTAGAGAGAGAAAGAGCTGATATGAATCGACAGTACAAGCCGCGGCTATATATTTTTTAACGCCCTATTTCCAGATCGAATTATAGAGAGGAGGAGGAGGAGGAGGAGAAAAAGTCCCACTTGTGCGCACGCGCGCACTGAGTACGTGTGTGTATATATCGTGCGGCCAGACGCGGTGGGCGGCGAGCTTTTATTTTCATTACCTCGCGCTGCGCTTTTCCGTGCTTGCTTGCTCTTCGGTTAATGGCTCACGCAATAAGTGGAAGTAGAAGAAACCGTGGTAGTTGATTTTTCCCGTGCAAGATCGGCCGGGAGGGTTTTAAACGATGCCCGTTAATCGACGTTTATAGTGATTTCTGCCGGAGCAGCTGGGAGGTTGCGCGGCGCAGTGGAAGTTTCGCGTTATAGTTCCTTTTGATATGTTCAGATTGCGTCGTATAAGTTTTGTGAGTGTGCTGGACGACGTTATTGTGCGGACTCTTTACGGGGAAATCTCGAAATTAATTTTCTTTCGGGTTGGGTTAGTGTGATGGCGTCTGGAAGATTTAAATATATGATGTGTAGGTGATATAATTTAAACGCTTAAGCGAGAAAATTGTAATGAGAATACGAAAAAAGTTCATATGTTAGCGGACAAGTGAAATAACAAGTGGTATAACTGAGGGTTTAGTCAGACGTAAACTTTTACATTAACATAACATTTTTGTATAACAATATAAATATATTAATCAATAGTCAATGTTAATTTTCTCATTTCCATTCATCGAATTGTAATAAACAAAACAAATATGCATTTACTATATATAATATTTCAAATTCTTCTTAATTAGATTTCGCATGCCGTATATGTATTTAGAATTTCCTGATGCCGCGCACTCGCTCCTAGTTTCAAAACTTTCTCAACTCTAGTCCCCAGCGCACCGCTACATATCCGCGATTCAAACAACCCCAGCGAAAGAAAAGCTCACCACTTTGACTAACCACATCGCATTAGCCTGTCGTCGTCCCTGCACCTTACTTATCTCTTTCTCCAACACGCGCGTGACTCGGCCTACGCTCAGCCGCTTACATATTATGCGCGCACTCGCTCGCGATGCGTGTTCGCAAACTTTGACTTTGAGTTTCTCCACGCTTATACAGAGCCGCGATCAGCGAGTAATGAGAGAGCTGCCTCCGCACGTGTCGTATGACACTCTCGTGGTTAGTACGCGCAAGTGGAGGTCGAGTTTTAGAGGACAAAGTTGAGTGCGCGAAGGGGACGGCGAATTATGTAATACGGTGCGAGGCGATTTTTTCCCGCGCACGTCTTGGAGATTACCGGCGAAGGATGAGGTGGAGATTTATCGCTGCACGGTTACGTTTGGATGAGTTGCACGACACTTTATACCGCCGCTTTGAATTTGTAATGCACGCGAGGGACGCTTTGTCGGCGGTCTCTCGTCGAATCGTTCTTGGAATAATCTCGCGGTTGCCGGTAAGTGGTAAATCCATTCGCGAGAGATCTCATTGATCGGGACACTTTGTGAGTGGAGCGCGCATTTAGAAGGAAAATTATACTGGACGGTTTTAAAAGATTCGATTCTTTTGGTTTTAGTTGAGATTCGAGTTGGTTTTCAATACTTTTGTATTATGGTGCTATTTTCGAAAGATATATAGTCGAGCAGTGTTTTTATTTTCACGTTCAGGCTATACGTAAACGTTTTAAACGAAAATAATAATAAAAAAAAAAGAAAGTAACGACGGTTACTTAAACTTTTACCGATCCTTTAACTTTAAAAGCTTTCTCCTTGCGATTCGCGAAATAATTTAAACTTCCTTTTTTTATTTTATAGAAGTGCAGCTATAAATAAAGTCTCTGTTATAAAACAGTACCTTATCTCGTTCAACGTAATATACATACATTGATTATAAAACTTTCATAGCCATTAAATTTTTTACGAGCTTTTTGTTAACGAATGAATTACAAATATCATTAATAGGAAAATTAGCATTCATGCCTTTAGCATGGATTATACTTTCCATCGAGAATTAACTTCAACTCCCCCGTCCAACAACTCATCAAAGTGCTAAATTTATTCTTCGAAACTCATTCGATCAGCACGCCCAGAAATAATTCATTCTCGCGCCTTCTCAAATTGCTTGAATACAAATCATCCTACATAATTAATTTTCCGAACTCTCCACGCGGTTGGATCGGACATCCGATATTCATTCGTCGACCAAACTCCGACAAATTAAAAAAAAAAAAGAGGGGAAACCTCCCGAAGAACCGAAACTTTTAATATAGGCGCGACTGGCGAACTTTCCACGAGTAAGTATATATACGCGTCGAGGGTAAAAAACCGCCGCTTCGAAAGTACACGGTATATAAGCCATTGAGGTTCGCAAGCCGCCGCTAATAACGGAATATTTCGGCCGTCGAACAATCGATGCTCGCCCCTTCCCGTTCAATTTCGCCTCGCTCATATAAGCGCCGCGCATAAAAGCTCTCGCGCCTGTTTACCGAGGACCTTTGGAACTTTCGCCGCGACGGCCGCCGAGGGCAATCGTCATTTATCCGCAGGCGGAATTCACTGCGGCCATAAAATTTTATCGACGCGCTTACTTTACCCGCCGCGCATGATTTATGCAGAGCCCCGCTTTTTCGCGCTCGCGCGTTCAATTAATCCGGGCGATAAATCGCACGGCCGCCCCCCGGGGATTTCCACGGAGAAGACGCGCCGCGCTTGTTTGCGATGCGGCTAAAGCCGACGTGCGGTGTAGCTGGAAATTGTGGTTTTTCACATATATGCATGCGCCAGTTTTATATAGTGTGTGTGTGAGAGGTATAGTAGAGGCTGTGGGAGTATGTGTGTATTGAGAGCAGGGCACGGTTTAAGGACGAAACTTTTCCTCACGAGGCACGAGTGCACACTTTTACAAAAGGTAGGTTTTTCCTCTCTCAAGATGCTTTTGGTTGGCTGCTCTCGAATGGGACCGAGAAATTTCCAGATTTAATGCGGCGCGTGTAATTCCCCTGGTATAGCTATATAATAGAGCGAGGAATTCATATAATACATAAGCAAGAGATTATACTTCAGTTCTATGTTTGTTATGAAGAACTGTTGCACCAGTCAGAAGAGCTTATTAACGAAACGATGAAAAATCCTCTTATAAATTTTATACGCAGTAACTTCAAGCCCGAAAGTGCCACTCTATAGAGAGATTATATTACTTCGCTGCCTATGTACAAAGGACTCCAGCGTTGAATTTAATTCGCGGCCGTAATTCCTTCCCGAATGGCCCGAAGATATCTCGCGCGGTCATGCCGAAGAAACATTACGGGACCGGTGGACCGAATCGGCGCGCGCATAAAGAAGCCCCGCCGCGCGTATATATAAAACTATACGCGCCGGCGAGACTCTCCTTTTCCGCGTGTACATATCCATCCGAACCGGAAGCGAAACAAAAATCTGGGTTCGCTGTAAATTTCCAAGCGAGCCAAATTCCGCCCTTTTTCGTGGTCGTTAAAAAAAGGAGGGAGAAAAAAAAACTGTGTCGTCCTACGCGATCGCTATTATGGATTTAAAAGTTGTGTCTTTCTGTGGTGTGCGGAGGTTCGGAGAGCCAATGAAAATTTATGGACGCATTTGCGGGCGAAGTTTAAGGAGCGAGCGGCGGGCCAGTGTCTCTGCTGGCCTTTTTTTCCGTCCTTATCGCGCGTCCCGGCTCTCCACGTCGTTCTAAAGTATCGAGATTAAGTTTGAGCCGCAGGCTGTATTTCAACTCCTTTCCGCAGATAAGATAAGGAATAAAGGTCTTTTGTCCTCTGTCACGTCGTAAACACGTTTCCATTTTTAGTTTAAATTGATTTTAGTTACAGGATGTATCGTAGGTAATACAATTACTTTTTATATTTTATATTATGAAAAAATGGTCGAATCTGAGAGGAAAAATCTATACATTGTAATAATGATATCATAATATGTGTATTGTGGGTTATTTCATCTGAATTGTCCGATTTTACAATCAACATCGTGTCAAAAATATTAAAAACGTATTACTATACTCCAATTCAGCACGGCACATGAATTCGTTTCATTAAAATTATTACAAACAAAAACGCAGCGAAAACAGCACTCCAGCACACACTACCATACAAAGTTATAACACTGATTGGTCCGATACATCGGGAAACTGAGTTTTAACAACGCCGATGTAGCTCTCTCGCGTACCAAACCCTCCTACACTTTCTTTCGCGAGGTTAAAACTAAAGAAAGAGACGAGGAGCTGCGCGCAAAGTGGAGCGACGCGCGGACGTGCGAGGTCGTCGCGCCCCTCCCCCCCTCAGCTGAAAATTTCGTCGAGTTTTCAACGCCCTTCGGCGAACTCGAGAGTGAACCTCTCCCCGACGTGTATCGGGCGAATTTCTGGCGCGCGATCTGGAAAAATAACGAGGAGGAAAAGAGGGGAAAAGGAGATCGCGCGTTGCGTCCCGATTTTTTGCCGGAGTAGCTTCCGCGTCGTCGCTGGTTTGTTTTTAACGTATATATACGGCAGGGAAGCGGCGAGTTTCCGTTTGCGTAACGGATGAGAGAACAGGGAGGCTTTTTTTGCCCCCGGAACTCTGACGGAATTTACGGGCATATTTATAGGCGTGCGAGGAATCTGCATGTTTGTAGAATATGATACATTTGTTATTATACAAAGTATAATTGTAAATAAAAATGTTAATTTTTCCATAACGATATATAGTAACATTTTATCTGCAAGTTGGTAGTCGTAAGGTTGGTATAATAATATGAATATACATAACTTTTATCTTATGTCCATAAAACGTTCCGCTCGTATTTTATTTAACGAGAGAAAGATATTAATGGTATGAACTTTATGCAGAAACTTCTCCTTTCTTGTTAAGCAAACATAATACCTTGCAGCGCAGCGCACATAAGCACCAGCAAACGACTCATTATAAATGTTTCCCCAGCTTTAAAGCCAGCCAAAGTTCTTTTTTTTTCATCGCTTCAACATAACCGAGTAATCGACCGCGACAATAATGTACACATAATACTCGCGAAAAGCATTTCTCCTCTTATAACATCTACAGATCCCTCGGTTATTCTTAGGTAAAGCTCCCCCCTCGTCCAACTTTTGCTCGTTCTCTCGTATATATACACACCATCGTTCCTCGCTCTCTTGCGGGACTAATAACCGAACACAAAGCTCGCGCGCACGGTTTTTTTCCACTTCCACAATGTCGCGAAATTCCCTCTTCGCGCGCGTTGGCCGAAGAAAAGACTCTCTCTCTGCCACTGAATATACTTACAAACGGCCTACATGCACGCGCTCGTGTATGTATAAAATCATAGCCCCTGTGTTAACAAAGCGAGAGAACTCGCCTAAGAATACGCAATATTATTCCAGCCGTATTCGGAATTCCGAGCTCGAGCGCCCGGCGCGCGCTGAACTTCTCTCGCGGAGGAAGAAGACGCGAAAAGGCGAAAGGAGTAAGTTCTTCCGCGCGTTGCAGCTCTCTCGCACGTGCCTGAGATCCCGGAGTAATGACTAGCATAAATTTCACCAACACTGTGCGCCGCGATTTTCCTCGTCACCGAGTAAGGCTCTCTTCTCTTTCTCTCTGTAATTTCGCGCGCGAGTCGAGTTTCTTTCTTGGATTCAGCGAGCGAGGTAGTAGTGTACCTTTCTTCTCGTTTGCGCAGAGTTTTGAATTACTGTCATATTCTCACGGGGGGAACTTTGCGCGCGTGTCCCTTTGCCAAGGGAAAATATGCGTAAAGTTCGGTGGGAGAAAGTTCTTTTCAAGAGTATCGTGTTTGGTCTTAATTCATGAGGGTGATGACGGATGTGTTATGCACTTTTGATTTGGAGTGTAAAAGTACATTTGGAAATGGTATGTTTATTTGAAATATTTAGTGATGTTTTTAATTAAGCGAGATTACATTAGCATTTTGTAAAAGTGATGCGTGAAAGTGCAAAAAACTACGCGAAATTTTATTTTCACCTGCTAATTTCCGTACTGCTCGGATAAGAACAATAGATTAACTGTAATTACACTGACAAGCGCGAACAATCCACAACGACTGACAATTACTTGAACGCTCGCGTCATGTTAATTAGGTTATAACGCAAAGTTGCGCAGCAGTGGATGAAAATTCACGATCCGCTGAAATATTCACGTACAATCCTCGCCGCTCGAATTCTCTGGTTTTTGTTCGCTGGGCTCGCGCGAAATATAATTTCGGCCGTTGGAAGGGTTCGCGAACAAGTTTTTAAATTTTTAAGAGCGCATCGATCGTTAATATTCCGAAGGCTATATACCAGAGTGCAATCGAAAGCGACGAGAGACTGAACTTGACTTATATAATGCGAACTTTGTCTTTTTCCTTAGCCTCTTCCATCCCCGCCTATTGAATTTATTCCATCTAACTTTTCTCATCCGCGGCGGCTGGTAAAGGGGGTTACACCAGTGGACGAAGTTTTCATATATGGCGCGACCGTGCGCTAAATAATTTGGCGAATTTACTGTTAACGGCGATAGTTGGGACGAAAGTTGGAACGCTGCTATATGAGCGGATAGGGTGCGACTGAAAAATATTGTCGTGGCGCTCGGTTCGGATGGCTGGTTTTGGTTTTCGATAAAATTTTCTCGCGCGATGTCTAAATTTTATACAAAAACCTGATAGTTATCCCTTGTTTTATTGATATAGAAAATATTCTATATACTTTTACATGTCCATGTTTATTTTTATAGCGTAAAAGTAGCTAACGCAATAAAAGATGAAAGCTTTTAAACTAATGGAATAGCAGGAGAAAAATACGATTAAAAGTGGTAAGGGATATATCTAGCACGTATGTGTGTGTGTGTGCACTTATACGGTAACAAAAGCGTCTGACTAAGCCGTATCCTTTTCCACTGACTCTATGTACATGATTATAAATAGACCTCTCAGACGTTACTTCATTAACGTCTATTGTATTTTTCTTCCCGCGAAGAGAGAGGAAAAAAGACTGAAACCTATTTTAACTTCTTTTTTTAACTCAGCTATATGTGGTAATCTCTGGGATTATGTAACACACTTCCTCGTAATATAGTAGCAAATTAGTTATGCTCTTTGTTAAAATTATCAACTCTCATCTTGCACGCAAGTATAAGAAACATAATTACGTGACAAAGTCGTGGAAATGTAGTATCTCACAATAACCATGAGACATACTTTCACCCCCACGAGTTAATTCTTTATCCCACTCTCTCCAAATAGCAGCCACACGTTGAAGAAGCAAACCCATTTACTTGGCATTAAGACACCCGCGCAAAAACTCGCAGCCACTGCACCGAACAACTTGGCCAATTCTCAACTCCTCTCCTTCCCCGAAAAAGTTAAGTCCAAGCCCAAATCTCTCTTCAAAATCCCGTTCTCACACTCGTATTTCGTATAATCCTCGCTTTCAGTACCAGTCGGTCTCAAGCGCCTTGTCGCTCCTCCAATAGCCTTATATACATATATACTTATACATGTTTATAGGAGCGCGCATTAGAAGGTCCGACGGTCGCGTGCAAATAATATATCTGGTTATTGCCGTCTTGGATGACACGCCGGAGCTTAACGAGGGGCCGTAAACGTGGCTATGTCTCTCCTCCTCACTCCGCCCACCTGCTTCTAGGTGCATGCATGTGGTTGTAGTATCAACGGCCATCGAGGGCAGATTAATTATTAACCGGCCGCCGCGGACTGTGGAGGCCACTCGGAGTTTACGAGGTGCCCGACCGCCACGCGCGGGGAGGAGTATAATACGCGCGGATTAAGCGAGAGCGCGAAATTATGGCGGAGTTTAGCCGCCCCAGTGTGCCGGACGACTGTTGCGTGCCGCGCGTGTTGACGACTTTTTTTTAAATGTAGGGGAGGTACGTTGCGGCTGGAAGAATGGATGGTTTGGCGAATTATTTTACCGATACTTTTGTATTGAAATGAAGTTGTTGAATGTTTTTTTTATGTAATAATTATTATTTAATTGAATTGAAGGTATTTTATTATAAAATTAAATTATTTTTTATTTATCATTTTTATATTTTTTAGCTTTAATGGAATAAAAAGATTTTATCTAAATTAAATTTTGTTATCGCTATAAAATATACTTCGAAACTTTTTATTTCAAGTTTTTCAATGGAATAACTATTATTTGATTGAATCGGACTTTACTATAAAATGCAAACTTTTTCTATTTAATTTATCTTCATCAAAAAATAAAAAGATTTTAATTAAAACTATAAATTTTTTTATAGCCATAGAATATCGTTCTTTTTATTTTATATACAAAATTCTTTTTATTTACTTTCGCTTCTCCTATCGGTATGAAAATCAGATAAACCAGTTCAAAATTCACAAAATAAAAGCCCCAATATACGCGCTTATCAACAAATTTTAATTTTCAACTCTTTTCCACGCAAACAAGTCCTTATCAAGATTCCCACTCCAAATTTGCATATCCTTTTGAAATCTTAAAAAAAATTCGACCACCGCTACCATACGGCAGCTGCAGCAGCCAACGATATACTTGGCAAGTTTCTCGCGACGGCGGCAGATGGGCTCCCGTGGGCACACGGCAAACTTTTCCCATAAAACGCCAGGAGGGCTAGAATATCACTTTCCCGCTACATCCTGGCACGCTCGCGACACAACTGTGTCCATACGTTATACCAGCTGAGGAGTTCGCACGTGTATGGGGAAATTTTTAAGTAGTTTGGATGACGATGCGCACGCGCCGCCACTCTCATGACTTTAGTTGGATTCTTGTCGTACCGTAATAAGTACCGAGGCGGTATAGTTTCGTTAAGCGTGCGACATTTGGGGAAAAGTTTTTTCGAGGTCGCGAGAGTTATCGGTAAGAAGATCAAATTTTTTACGGTACGGCAAGTCGTTTACTCTTATAAGATCGGATTTTCTTATTATATTTAGAATAACTTTGTTTAAACTCTCGATTACGTTATCTCGTTTTTTAAGCGTATATAAAGATATTTTACGCACAAGCCAGTGTCGTCACTAAAAGTAATTGGAAATTGCTTATATGTCTGAAACGTCCACTCGTTAAATTAAAATTTTAATATTACACGGCCCCTAAAGGCCTCGATTTACAGCGCCCCCGAGCCGTAAAGCCAAAAAAATTTACAACGCCACCCCCCGTGCACGAAAGTTTCCGAAACCGAACGACCCCCGCACGCTAATCCGCGCAGTATAATCTTTTTTTTTCACGAAAAGCCATAGCGGTAAATTAAAAGCCGCTCCCGGCGGCGCTCGCGGCAACTAATTGGAAGTAGTCGATCCCGCAATAATCTCGTTTAGCCGCGTGAAATACAACGTTATACTGCACGTATACGTATGCGCGTGTCACGGTCAAAGCTGAATGCGGGCCGCGGCGTATGTACATATACCAGAGAGTTGTTTATATATATTTTTGGTGGCCCGCGCGTCGTTCGTTCGTTTTTTTTCACTCTGCGTGTTCGTTGATGGTGCTTTGTTTCGCTCGGCGATTGCAATAAATTTTTTCTCGCCTGTTACCGAGCAGGCCTTTATTCGCGTGCTTTTCCTTCCCACCCCCGAACGGCATGTGTGCGTGTGTGTGTGTATTTTTTCTCTCTCGGCGCGACGAGAGATCCGGCGTTATTTTTGGGAACACGCGTCTCGTGTTTCCCTTCCGTGCGTGATGACCGAAGTTGTGCCTTTCTGGTGGAAAATAAAAGCAAATTGTTTGCCTCTGCAGCGATCACTTTTCAATGGGCTAATTTTTTTCTCCGCGTATATGAATTGAATATAACTTCGTATAGAGTTATTGTTCTGTGAGTTTTTATTTTTCAAGTATATATACCTGCTGAAAATACATGTCGGTTCGAAAAAAAATATGTATTGTTATTTTACGCGATGCAGAAAAAAATAAAACCTTAATTTACTTCTAAACAACATTAATGACTTGAATTTAATAATATTAATTGGTTTTGAAGAAACCATAAAATCTTTGTGATAGCCAAAAGAACGACTTTTGTAATAAGAAATGGAGCCTCTAACCTTCGGCGATTAAAAACTGTATTACTCGAGTTTAGGATAGGACTGCACGAGAGTAAGACAAAACAATATTTCTTTAATTATTGTCTCGCCCTTGTAAATTCTCGAAAATTTCTCTCCTGTCTTGGTCTTGTTAGTCAATATGAAAAGTACTATTGTCTTGCCTTGAAATTCTTGATAATATTAGAGTTACGCAGACGTGCGACAAAAAGCAAGTCAATTGATTAAAAAATTAGAGGTCCACGTAGAAGATTAAGGTAAACCGACGTAAAATAGTAAGTTTTTGAAATAATTGACTTTTTCACAGCCGCACGTTTCCGTAGCTTTCATTTTTTCCGAGGGCCTCGCAGCCCCGGATATTTGGGTTTCAGACGTTTTTAAATCGCTCTATAAAAAAGAGATTGAAACGTTACGCTGTATTGCGAGCGTGACGTAGTGTCATGGCGTCCTGTAAGAAAGAGAGAGAGATAGATTTGGCACTGAACTTCTTTTAGTGTCCTTAAATTTAAGAAACTTTAAAGTTACAAATGTTACTGAATTTTAAGAATAATGTAACGGAATGTAATTTAATATAAAAATACATTAAGATTAATACCAAAGTATTGAAATTTAAAATGTAACAGAATTTTAAGGGTTGTGTATTGAAATCGAATGCGGATAACAGAAAACGAATTAATATACAAGTATACGGCAGTTTTTAGTAAAATTATAATAAACATTTGAGTTACGTTTGCAAATGATATTTAAAAATAATCGAAATGGAGATGAAGAATATAAGTGAAATTTAAAAATAACGTAACTAAAAATAATTTCATACAGAAATATATTAAGTTTAATATAATATGCAATTGAAATTTACATATAATCTA
>UXGD01004252.1:0-17672 GCA_900474315.1 Torymus auratus | reverse complement strand
ATGTATAGGTGGCGAAATCGGAAGTATGATCGAATTGCACAGACATACAATAAAAAAAATGTTAAAATTACATACATTATGTACATTATAAAAGCAAATTAAACTTTTTGTTTAGTTTTATGCTTTTTCGAAAGATTTCCATATTTTTCTATTCCGAAAAAAAAAATTTTAATGTCCCTCTTCTCTTTCCTGTTTTTAAACTGTGCTACACTGTATGATATATGTTTGAAGCACGCAAACATCTTAGACCTAATCCATCTCAAAATTCGAGCTGGAACCATGATCTAGAAATTCGACACTCTCCTAGTTAGTGCGAGAGCACCGCAGCACGAAAATTCATTTAGCATGGTTTTGGTTCCTCCCGGGCGACGCCACGATTTTCCGGAAGAACTGATGGAGCTGCATAGTTGCTTCGCGAATTCACCACCTTGCTTGTGCTAGCTCTCACATCGTCGACGAAATCCTTGTTTAGGCAAGCGAGTAGTACCACGCTATATACAGCTCTGAGCTTTCTCTCTCTCGAGCGCGATAATTGCACCGACTCGCGCGTGCGAGATTAGCTATATAGGGGTTTGCGTTAGTCGGATCACTCTGGCGGATTGTTTGCGTTTTACGATTAAGTGCGGGCAAGAGTTTCAGGCAAGCGAAAATGGCTTTTAGTATGTAAACATCGGACTAGAAGAATAATTGAACGGATTGCGAGTACTTTTGTTTCTTTATAGAAGAACGGAAGGTATTGTACAGTAAAAGCATCATAGCGTAAAAGAAGTCATTTTAGAATCAACCAACCATTACGGATCAGTAATTAAATACCTTTCATAGAGGAAAACGCCATCAAAATTAAAATACCAAATCGTGAAATTTAATTAATGAATTTACTTATGTAACTTGAATGGCATTCACTTTGTGTATTGTAGGTATGAACTCTCTCACGTGGTATATTATTGAACTGATTATTGCGTCATAATATTGATATAACGATTATTGAAGAATTCACACATGATTACTTTCTCCGCAAGTTGCTTTATCGGAGTAAATATAAAATGGATATAAAAAAGGTTTGAGTATTGATCTTAAGAATCGCGGTGAAAGAATAACGCTACAAAATAATTAATGTTATAATACAACAAAAATCAAAGTAGTATTTATTTCAACTTGAAAGCTTTCATTCAAATCTGAAATTCAGCAGTCAAAAAAACTTTGAAGATTCTTGATTTAAATGAAGCTAAAGAGATGTAAATGGGCTCTACGTTTTTTTCAAGATACGGCTTTCTGTATACTCAAACGAATAAAAAAAGCCCACTCGGAACTTCTGAAGAGTTCACCAAGTAGCGCCGAAACGCATACATTTTTTCATTTGATTCATTACCTCCACTTAGCATTGTAGGAATCTCTCAGATGTGAATCCCCTTTTGAAACATCAGCTTTCTGCCGTACACAAGTATATACCCACCGCTCTTAAAATAGACGAGTAGCCCATCCGCACGGAAAAAATGAGAATGACGTAAACAAAAATACTTCATTAAAATTGACCTTTATTGGACCTGCCAACCGCCAAAATCACTTTCCGCCTTCCCTTGCCTCAACCCGACCATGGAGTTATTGACAATGAACGGGTGGCACTCTGGTCGATCGATTTACCCAGGGCGCATGCAGCCCCGGGGACTAGAGCAAAAACCACAGGTATTTACCCACGCTCGTCCGAAGAAGTTGCCACCGCCGATAAACGTCGTAATCCCGCAGTCGCCTCGAAGGCGGGAAAATCTGTCGATTTGTATCGGGAAGAATGAGATGGCCGAAGACTGATGACCGAGGCATCCCTCGTTAATTATGGACTCTGTTCTTTTGCACGACGACAGCGCACATTAATCAGCGAGAGCAGAGCGGCTATTTTGCGAATACGAAGGATTTGGAAAGAAGCTTGGCTTTCTTTTTATCCTGGACGCGGCAATCGTACGTCATCTATTGTTCGAAGATATAGCGGAGTCGCGCAGTTATATAGCTGATGTTCCCGGTTACAATTTCGTACGAGATATGAATTAGCTTTCGGGAAGTTTAATTGATTCGGGAAAGAAGAGGATGGCAGTTTCCCCCGGAGTAATTTGGGTCACGAGGAGTCAATTATCTTTGGGTATTGATTGGTGTCCTTCGTCAAGATAAGATCATCGGAATTTTTGCCATCAGTATAAATATAGATAATGTTGAAGGTAAAGCAGACGTTCGCCACTGAAAAGAGCTATTTTTTTTTAATTCTAAAGTAATTTAAATTCAATTTCTCCGTAGCAATTAACACTACGTCTTATCGACACCCTCCACTTTTTCCCATCGATTGTAGGAACTCGTGCTTTTGAAGCTAAATTACGGAATCGCGCAAAAATACAGATTCAAGGATTCAAGCATATTTTCCAAATATTTAAATAAAATGTTCGTTATAATATGACAGCCATTATTAGTCGTTTGAAATTACGAATTATTACCGGATAACGTATTTATCAATAACCTAATTTGTCAATCACAACGTCATACAAATTCACGCAAACATTTGCAATACATCAATTCCCCAACCAATCCCATATATAATATTCATTTTATTCTCCTAACAACTGCTCACTCGGCTAATAATTCGCTGACGTCGCAAATCATAATACGCGTAACATCAGCTCCGTAAAATCAACATCAAAATATGTATCCTGCTCCGAAATCGCCGCGCTAATCCTCGCTATACGAATAAAGTATAGGACAATATCGCGCGCACGAACGCGCTACGGGACTCGTAAAAAAAAACGTAGCATATACATTACTTACCCAATCCTGCGATGATCTCGCCCTTCTTGGCCGGTATCAGTGGTATCGCCCCGGAATTGCTCATGTCTTAGCCGGGCGGGAGCTGCCTCCGGGCGACGAGCACACCTACACACACACGCGCGTCGCACTGTCGCAGTCCTCTTGGTCCCCGTTATCTCGGCGCCGATTTAGATTAACTATCCAGCTCTCCTCTTCACGACGCCCCGGGCAGATTAACGAGGAGTGCCTGCCGCATTTTACTCCGCGTCTATATGTATACGTGTACCGGGGAGTCACTGTGTATAGAGGCAGGAGAGCGCGAGAGAGTGCACGTGTACCAGGTGTGCACCGGTGTTTATTAGTCGGCTACGGCGGCATCGAAATTACCAATGTCCGATTCCAGAGCGACCGAGCGCCGACAGTCCCTGCATGTGTATATAGATATATACACCTTCTGCAACTACTCTGTACGTCTGTATGTATGGATGTGTGGAGGTCTATATAGCCGCTGCAGCAGCAGTAGCGAATCAAGCGGCCATTAATCGACTGGCCGATTGAACGGAAGAGATAGAAATCTCCGAAGAGAGAGAGAGGGAGGGAGGGAGTGAGTTGCTTTTCTTCTGCGCGCTCGGAAGATCGATGAGAGTTTACGGGGAGTAGGATAACGCGGGGCGACTGATTTTTTCGCGCACAAAGCGTCGTCGGAGCTCGGTGTTTAGGTTTAAGCTGCCCGTTTGAGAACTGATTGCGTATGAGGACGAGCGTTTAATTGCTATGTAAAGACTAGTTAATTTAAAACGACTTTGAGAGCGAACATTTCATCAAAAGTTTTACGAAAGGATGTTGTTAGGAGAAATGTATTTATAGAAAATGTAATTAACTTTACTTTGTGTGTAAATACTTCTTTTTCAAGTCAGTTCAACAAATTAAAACCCGTAAAAATCTGAACCGATCTCGACATAAAATAACGTACCATCCATTTCTATTTTAAAATAAAATTCAAACCTACTCTCGCGCGGCGACACTCGGCCCCTCATTAATATTCCGCGCGAACAATAATCGCACTCCCAAATTACACACTCGGCGGGTGAAAAACGAGCTCGCTCGATAACGCGCGCCTCTCTCCTCTCGGCGCGCGGCGAGAATTTCGAAGGCGCGCGGAATTCCCGTCGCGAGTGAAAAGTCCGGCGGCGTTAATGAAGAGAGAGAGAGAGAGAGGAGCACACACATACATACAGTCGAGGATGAATGGCCTGTAATGAGAAAACGTGCTCGCAGGTGTTACGCAAAAAGGTGACGAAAGACCGTTTTTTTCTTTCTTTTAGAGGATCGATGCGCGCCGCGCGAGATGGAAATCGCGGAGCGCTTCGCGAGTTGCACGCGGCTCTATTTAGTGTAGCAGAGTGTATTCAGTGACATTGTTGAATTGTTCATGTCGTGCACTTTGTACACGGCTGCTGCTGCTAAGTAGTTTTTACCTGGCGGTAATGCGAAAGCGAGCTTATATTTTCGTCGGGTGAAGCGTGGAAAGAAAAAGGGAGAAACAGAGCGCGCGTTGATTGATTAATCGAGCTTTTTTTCGAGTGTCTGCGGTTTAATTTGCTTTTTTCTTCTCTTTCTCGGCGGATGTTGCTACTGCTAATTGGGTTTGAATGATTGTAGCGTAACGCTGAAAGCTCGCGATTAAAACTGGCGTTTTTTACACGTAAAAATAGAACTTTCGAGCTATTTATATTTGATTACTCGGAAGCCTTAGATATTTTTACCGTTGTGTGTAGGTATATAGCCGTTCGAGGCTACGCTTAATTAATCGTTGAGAGAGATTATACATGTCCATGAATAATTCCTCATCGCAGGAATTTAATTTTGTGTATCTCGCTCTCGTACAGTCGTCTTTTGTGTCAATTTATTATAATACTTAAGTACTCGCTAGAAAAACGTTTTAGGCCGGAATTCCATAAACGTCTCGTGCAATTATAAATCAATTATACGTGGAATGTATATTAAAAAAAAACTTTAAATAGTTGGGTTATTCCACGAAATTGAGTACGTACAACGCATCGCAGATGGCAATTTACCGTATATAATACGTAATAATGCGAGATTAAATTTTCAATTGAATTGCGCTCGAAAATGTTGTAAATTACTCGCGTTCATAATCAGAAATGCAGCTCTCCCAACTGAAAACTGAATGCACAATATAGAATGCACAATATCCCGAGAAGCTTAATTGGGGTATATTATAATCAGATGATAACTAAATTAAGCTGGATTATATGAACGCGAAATTCTCGTTGATAAGAAAAAAGAGAAAGCTTTACAGGTATCCCGAACTACGTGCCTAAAATGACAGTGATAACTTAGCATCCGATTCTTCAAACACCGCTCAAAGATCTACATCGATCATGCGACTGAAGGAACGAAAGCGACAACGCGTAAGTAAACGAAAAGACGCTCGTTCGCCGCTTTGTATATATACATTTCGCGCCGCGGTATGACTTTACCTGCATGCACACACACACACATGGTCTACCTCTCCCCCTTTCTCTCGGTGAATCATGCATCGCAACATCTCCCTCCCACCTCCAGCTCACGTACATACAGACGCGCAGACAGTTGCAGTTACACACATATATACATACGACGGTAGCCGCGACAATCCCTCCTCTCTGTCTCTCTCTCTGTTCCTATATCCGTCAGCGGCGTCTCTCTTGCACACTTCTTACATTCTCCTTCCGAGGGGCGTTCGCGCGCGCGGTCGGGCACACTTCACCGTCGTCGTAGTCGTCGTCGCGCACTGCACCGCGGCGCGCTCCAGAACGCACAACAAGTGTCCGCGGGCGGCGCGCGGCGTCTTTCGCCGGCGAGCGCTCTCTCTCTCTGTGTATCCAAACGACAAACACACGCGGCCGCGCACTGTTGTCTCTGACCGAGAGCTTCTTCTCTCACTATGTATATATGTTTGCAAGAGAGAAACAAAAGACGAGAGAAGGGCGCGAAAACGTCTCTCGAGTCGCGCGGACGAAACGCGTGCGGCGGAGAGAGAACTCGACCGGCGAGAGAGAGCCAAGGCAGACAAGTGGTTTCGGTCGGGCTGGCGGCAGGCGACGCGCGCGCGCTCACTCGCACTCTCTCTCTCTCTCTCCCTTTCTCTTAGCGCGCGCGAGCGTTCGGCGCGGCGGCAGCTCACCTGGCGAGCGAACGGCGACGACGTCGACTACGTCACCGCACAGCGCCGCAGCACACGGGGGTGTATATACCAGCTATATCGTGATGTGTATAGGGCAGCCGCCCGCGCGGTCTCTCCCACCCGCGTACCAAGTACTCGCTCTATACCAGTGCACTGCTAGCTAGTAGTGGAGTCACTCACTCTCCGTATATACACTCCGCTCCCTCGCTTATGCTCGCGCCGACTGCGCCTGCCTGCCTGCCTTCCCTAGCCGCTCACCTACCTATAGAACCAGCACACACACACACGCGTGTGTGTGTGTGTTTCAGTAGCGCGAAAGGTGAACGAGGTAATGGAGAGGGGCGACGTTTAGCTCGGGTATTTTAGAGCAACAGTGTGTGGGTGTGTATGTTACATATACATACACACACACGTACGCATCGATCAAGCCAGTGACGGGCGTTCGACGTATGTATACAACGTGCACGCAGCACATACACACGTGTGTCTTGTGTATATATACGTAGAGGCAGGGTAAACGGCGCCTTGGGTCGAACCGAGGGGTGGAGCTTGATTTCACGAATTTTCGGCCAAGTCCGCATAATGAAACGCAGTGGTGCGGCGATGCGCTCGTGTTTTTTCACTAAGCGTATAGAAAAATACGGAGCACTGCGGAGAGAGAGGCTTTTCTCCCTCCTGGCAGAGAGCAAGGGTACGCACATACACGAGCTGCTCTTCTCCCTCTCTCTCTTTTTTCTTTTTTTAATGAGGGGATATTGGATTAGAGCGACCTAATTAGGGCCGATGCGTTTGATCGGGCTCTCGAATGTAGGATATAAATTTTTGATCGACTCTCTTTCGTACGCGCACTGTCACGGGTGAAGGTGGCTTCACCGCGTGAATTGGGATGATTAATAACATTTTTTTACAATCGTTTGTTCATATGGTATAATGTAAAAAACGATATCACATAATGATATGATTCATAAAGTAACAAACAAAATTTTTTTCCAAAAAAAAAAAAATATTTGTTTAACTCAACTGTCTAAAAAGCATACACGAATTTATAAACAAGTGGGTGTATGTTTGCAGGTTTTGAAAATTTTTCAATTTTGATATCGTTTACTCCCTATCAAATTGCACAAGGAACAAAATGAGCCCTTCCCATTTTGAATCGGATCAAAAACAAAAAAGATCATCATTAATAATTGAAATTTTTTTTAATTGTCGATATCTGCTTTTGCAATATTGAAATTTCGTTGAAAAAAATATTTTTTTTGTTACTTTATGAATCATGTTATTATGTGATATCGTTTTTTACATTATACCATGTGAAGAAGCGATTGTAAAAAAATGTTATTAATCATCTCAATTTACGCGGTGAAGCCACCTTAAGGACAAAGGCGTAGTAGTAGTAGTAGTAGTAGTAGAATATGTGTGTATAGACGCGAGATCCGATTACCGAGCGTGATGCGTGGGTTGCGAGTTTTTCCCGATTTCACAGTTTTCAAGGTATATAATTGGCCAAGCGGATAAATCGGACGATTTTATAATTAGGCGAATTTTAACGCTGATATTCGAATTTCAAATATACGCTTTTGGAAAAATTCGTATGATGTCTGCGCACCGGAAATTTCAACGATCAAATTACCTGTTAATTAATCTATATACGTCTTCCTACACATGCGCGCGCGGAGCTTTCAATTTATGCTCGAGAGAAGCGAAATTTCTTAATTAAACGAAATTATCGCAGCTCGACTGTACGTTATATTATGACGTTAAAACTTATATATACGAGCGCCTTGCCGAATAAGGCCTAATTAACTTCCCGTATATAGAACTCGCTCTTCTTTCTCTCCGCAGGCCCTCGGTACAAAACTTTCCCCCGCTCTTGAAGGCGCACAGGGAGGAGAGCCCTCTCTCCCCTTTGCAAATAACCTCCCCGGTTATATACGCATATAAACTCGGTGCCCGCGGCGAGTTCCACCCTCCGCGCGTGTGCGTGCGTGACCAACATATAGGTAGGGGCCGCTGCTTGAAAAAAAATACGAGGAAAAAAAAACAGCGCGGAATCGGTGAGGGAGGGTGAGCGTATCACGAAGCTACTGCGTGCGAGCTGGCGCGATATCGGGAGCGCGCGCGGTGTTGTGGGATTTCAGCAAGAGACTCGGGTGTATAGGTATTTCGTCGAGCATGTAGTGACGGAGGGATAGGCTTCGCGCGAGGAAAGAGATTCGCGCGAAGGTTGCGACAGACGCACGTTATATATATAGGCGCTTTATAACGGAGAGCGTCGTCGTCGTCGTTTTCTGGAGAGGTGCGGATCTGCAGTCCGTAATGGAAATTCGGATTTTTCAGGTGTGGCACGTAATAGTGACTCTCGTGAGATGATGGTCGAAAAAAAATTTTTTTTAACGATGAGAATTGTTCTAGATGGAGTTTTAAATTGTCGGAGGAGTGTTTTATTATTGGCTTGATTTGCGTTTATGTTAGAATAATGGTGATTTACTTTTGATGATCAGATATAATAAAATGTTATTTTAGCAAGTTTTTATTGCGGCTCGTTATAAGTGCGGTGCTTCAGTTTACGCGAAAATAAACTTTTGCATTTGCCGTGTTTCGAAAGTTGCGTATACAATATCTTTATGAATAGTCGTAAATAGAAAGTTGTACAAAATCGTAAGCTAAGGTCGTCGAAAAGTGTTTCAACGACGTTCATAATTGTCGGAAAGCATCTTTATTGCATAAGAGTATCAAGTTTCACGTGGTCGCGGTATATAAACCGATCTACGCGATTTTTTTTCATTAAGTTCCCTCGCAGCGCTACTTTATTCCGCGATGGTTTCTGTGTGCAGAGGCGCACGGGCTTATCTCGATCTTTATAAGACTGTTTTTATTAGAACGAAGTCAAGGGCGTTGCTTTTTATGTTTGTAATATGCAGTTTATTCGCTTTTTATATAGATATGTACATTATAATTACGCGAGATAAAAGAGAAAGAGCGTGGAGGAATTATTAACCTATTAAGGGGGAAATGCTTTTTTCATACCACTTGTACAAATATATTTATCAAAGGTAATACACTTCGGTTGTTTAGCTTTAAGTCACATGCTCTCGTGATAGATTCGCATCGCTGCTGATAATAATATAATGCAAATAAAAACTTCATGGACGCGTATACAAAGATATGCAATCACGGTTTCATATGTACTTTGAATATTTTAATTTAAAGCAACAAGTAGTATGCCCAATGCTTTTGTCCATAGGATTTCTCAATCAATGTGTTAATGAAGAGCGATTTTCGAGGACCAGCAAAACTTCGAAAAACCTGTATCAAGGCAATTCCGCCAGCCTGGATTCAAATTCTCCCGATAGACCGAAATTTCTCCGAGGGTATTTCTGGACGCCTGCATTTTATCCGTTCGCGCCCGCGGACTGCCAATTGAAATCGGCCACTAAAGACCCTTGTTCACCTACCTTCGCGCCATACACACACACGTCGAACGCGCAATCTCTCTCGCTGAAAATGGGTTACGAGCGCGCGAGCAATAAGAGAGGGAGAGGGAATGCATCCGTTTGACACTGTTAGCGTGGCACAAAGTCGTCCCCCGTCCCCTTCCTCTCTTTCTCGGGACTGATTGAGGGAAGCGCAGTTCCTGTTTTAGTTGAGAACGACGCGTGCGCGCGCGATTGTTTTACGGGCCAGTGTCAATAAATCGAGCCTCCAGCGCTGTTTTCCCTCGCACGCGGCGCTGCACTGGAAGAGCTTCTTTTTTCTTTCGTTTTCGTTATATTCGCTATGTACGCGGCTGGGCTTGTTTGACTTGCTCTTTCGGCTTTCTTTATTTCTCCCTTTTCATTCTTTTTCTCTTCCTCTCGATGGGAGACGTGGAGCTGATTTATTCAGGGATTACAAACTACAGTAAAGCGCTCGAGTTTTGTCATATTTGTCCTGTATAATAGATAATAAATGTTTATTCTCTCACCGCGTATATAGGTGAAATTTTATATTCGACGGGATTCTTGCGTGTTTTCGTAAAGTTCAAGTTCGATTCGACCGCACGAGCTTCGATTTCATATAATATAAATAATAAAGCGCGCGAAACGCGTCGTGAAAAAGGATAGTATATGTTATTAAGTTTCACATTGACGTCACGCCCCGCACGAACTGAGAGAAAAGTATACCCGCGCCAAGTATTATAAAATATACACCGTTTTTTATAGAGATTTTATTCGAGTCGAAGCAGAGGTACGATCCGGTAGTAAACACAAGAATAACATGCTACATTGATTAAACACACTTTTTTATATATAATAATAAACGTTATTTTTATGCAAATACGGGGATACGAGGGGAGGTTTTCATTCTGCTTTGCTCGGCATTCATTTTGCTTTTAACACGTCGTTTAATATCGGCTATCCACATTGTGACACGAACCTGACGAACCTTGGCGAACTTTGACGACGTAAAAATACCTTCTATACGACAAACTATCATGGGAGAGTAGTTTGATTGAAGTATAAGCAGCGTCGAATATAGACACGGGAATCAAGAACCAACGCGATATTACATGAACAAGCAAAAAATGTGACAGAACAATTTCCCAAATACGAAAACGTCCCCCGCACTATTCAAAATTCCGAAAAGAGAAGAAATGCCAACGAGTAGATCCATAAAATTCCGCGATTACATCGCCCCGTAAACGCCGCTGTCCCTTTATCTCCTCTATATAACATCAGCTTCTTTTTGCTGATCCACCCTCTCCAATCGCGTATCCTTACATAACGTATATACATCTGAATACAAGCTCCTCATCACGCGCACGCGCCACGTAATCTCGCAAGACGAGCGAGCAGCAGAGACATAGCACACATCTATCTCTCAGTGTATATCTGAAAAAAATCCTGTGGAAAAGTCCCGCAGGGTCGTAAAAAGAGCCGGGCGCAGATCCTTTTACGAGCACGAGCGTTTTGACGTGCACGCTCGCGCACTGGTTTTCCCAACGCGAGATAAGAGCGTACAGCGCGCGAGTAATTACTTTACAGAACGAGTGCGTGTAGAGTCCTCGAGAGCCGCGGGTTGAATTTAACATTTAGCTACGCGCTCAACGGCACGTTTGCGCAGAGTGCGACTGCGGCGGGGGCGAAGAATTCTGAATAATACGCGCCACCGCAGGTTTATATATAGTTGATGCTGCGTGTTGTTTGTATTCTGCTGCTGCTTTTTTTTTTGAGGATAAATAATCTGCAATTAAGCGGAGGCCGGTTTTTTTAAGTGGCTCGCGTGGCGTGGTCGTAAATTGAATTAACGGCGAAAATAAAGAAAAACAATGCATGTGGTGAAATTTTTCGAAACTCGTATATGTAAAGTGACGCTTACAGGTGTGCAGCGCGTGTGTCTTAAATATCATATGATAATTATCATATTTTATAAGCTCTCGCGACCAAGTGTTGTAGAGTAATTACACGACATCAGATAGCGCGGCACGAGTGTACATTATGCACGTAGTTGTTATAGCGCGTGCATTATATAATCGTCTTGTTTTACATATCTAATGGAGTTTCGTACATTTAAAAGCCTCGCGGTACAGCAGGATTCCGTGATACCAATAAATTCTCACGCGCGCGCTAAAAACCAGAATTTGAAAACTTTCCGAAAAATGCGTTCTAAAAAAACGCTTACCACCAAGCAATATACCCTATAAACTTTCGATTTCCCTGAAAAAAGATGCATGAGACGGCTCTCGACTTCCGAAGTTGAACTTTGATCGGTACCGTGAATATGACAAAAAATAAGCAATGATCAAAAAAACTGCGCTTCCCGTATTGATTTGTTATTACTCGGGCTACAGGCTCAAAGATTATATTATAACACTTATCCATCTTCTCCACCGATAAAATCAATTTCCAGCCTTTTACACACGCGCTCCCGTAAAAAGTAACTAAAAAACGCGCGACTCTCGACTGTTGCGAAATTCTTCATGCCAGCAGCTAAGACCTTTTTCCATTCATCTTCAAGTCTTTGTACTCTCAAACGAATGAAAAAACAACAATGGAAAGGCAAAAATAATCATGATTCTCGGTATTTATTCGTCGGTAAAATATCGGTATTTTCACCCTACCGATTCATGTATACGTTTATTTTATCGCGCGAGCTGGTGGAAGGAGCGAGCCCGAGTATATGATATTCTCGGGGCGGTAATCTTCGTCGCCTTCGAGATCTAATTTGACGATTGGCTGCACTGCAAGCGCGTACTGCGGAAATCCATTTTCGCGAATCGGGATGCTGATCGAGCGGGCGCCACTTTGAAATTTGAATTTAGCGATAGCGCAATAATCGTGGAATGAGTTTGCTGATCGTCGTGCGATCTTTTTATGTTTTGTACGCATTCCTTGAGATGATGCTGTTTGTAATAGTACAACGCCATCAAGTTTTTAACGAATGTTTTTGATGATGGTAGTACACAGAGAGCTGTAGGTAAATTAATAGTATAATATCTTGAACAACTTGTTTTACAAATCGACGCCTGTATGACGTACTTAAAGTTTACACGCGTGAATTTTCAATCAAAATGACATCACACAACAGACTTCAAAGCAGGTCATATCGAAAAATCGCCCGACTCATTAATAACAGAGCCGTGTAGCTGGTATAAAACAAAAGGACTGTGTCGCCAATAAGTACGCACACACACGGGAAAAATATATTTTTATCGCTCCCCGTTAACGCGTAAGAGCCACTACACTCTATTATACATGCCTATATCGTCTATTTTTTCATTCAGAATCGATTTCACTTATATTTACACTGTAATAAACATCGCGTCGAGCCCTATATTTACCAACATCCTTATACGTCACTGCAAAAGTTTCCCTCATGGTGAATCTATACCTGCAATGAAAAAAAAGTTCCGCGCACTTCGCCGAAGGTTATTTTATTAAAAAATTAAAGTACTCTACGCGCACCAATTTGACACAATCTAATGTTTAAATAAAACCTCTAAAATACCATTAAAATATAATAATACCTCAAAAATAAACCGAAATACTCCTTATCCATAATATCTATATAATCTAACAATTAAGATGAGTTTTTCGCAATTTTTGACTATCTTTACCGGCAATAGTCTTTATATACTTGACTTTTTTACCGAAACATTAAAAATGGTGAATATGAATAATAATTAGTTTAATAGATATTTTATTTATTATATTATATAAAAAATTTATTTGATGAAATACTGTGGAAAATACCAATGAGAGCTCTCTAACCGTTTAAACATTTGCGCCATAAGACAGCTCAGTGCAGCTGCACAGGCGAATCGGACCGCTTCGCATCTACCGCTCGTAACCACTAGGCGGCGTAAACAATCACGCACGTAATAAAACGTTTTCCAGGGCATATAGGGGCCTGCCAACGTTGCAGCAGCATCGGTTTTCGGACTTGTTGGCTTACACTCATACCTTGATGATGAAAAGTGCTATTGGAACGCCTGAATGCAGGGAAACCGTCGGCACTCATACTATTTATCATAAATCATTAAAAAAGAGTTTTAAACTATTACTGACAGAAAAAATTTATTTCCGCTCTTTTTTCTTTGAAACTACTAGATTGTACGCGCTGTTCTCAGGTCCGCAGAACCAGTGAGTCCCACTCGGAGATGCTAAAAATATGTAAAATATAAGGATTAGTAGTTGAATGGACTTACAGTGATGTTTGTTTAATTTATGTTGTTGAAACCACTAGTCGCACTGTTCAACAACATAAATTGTAACATATGTTATAATGAATATATTATAACATTTTCTTTGCTTAAGAATAATCTCTCCGCTATCCCCCGAGTGGGCCTCCATCTCCACAATCATCATATTTTTGCGTTGCGCACAACAAGGTTATTAAATTATTGTGCGTTCCGTTGATGGAGCAGTCGATCACTGAACTTCTCGCCGTATTCCCGATAATTTATGTATATTATATATACATATATATTTGTATGAACATAATGATAGGTTTCCCCTTGACAAAATCGAAATCTAGTATAGTTTTTGTACCAAAGCAATATACAAACAATAGCAATATATAACAAGATATCAATAAAACCCACTAAACTATTTTGATGATTAATTAAATTAATAATTACTATCGAGGCGGCAGTAATAGACATGGCGTAAAGTGGAAATTCTTAATCCGCCTCTGCACTTGGAAATAGATTGGACGCTTCTCCGGATATGAAGTGATAGGAGAGTTTAAATATACACGAAGACTAAATGTTCGCCGCGTGTCCTTGTTATAATTTCTACAAAACACGCGGAAGGCGCGATACTTATTTATATAAAAGGCTGGCATTGACTGTCGGCGAGTCGGTCAGGTTTATAACTGCGAATTCCTTCCGAGACATGCAGCGGAAGTAGCAGCAGCTGTGGAGGACTCGGTCCTTACCAAATACGATAGCATTGGTCGCCGATAAAAGTCGAGACATGATCGATCAGGAGGGAGACTGAGGGAGAAAAAGTAGGCACGAGAGAATAGGTCACACCTAGCGAATGGTCGATCGGAGGGCTCTCTCACTTCGAGCATTCAATCTTCTTTTCCCTGCTCCGCGGAGGAGCTTTTTCGGTTCCCCTCTTATTTACACACTTCATTCGACTTTATATTTACCGTGTATAGTCCTTGTTACGCGTTATTTGATTGTATCTTGTTATAGTCATCAGTGTAATTTGTATCCAACGAATCATTAAGCAATGAGACGCGTATGTTACGATCGGGCCGAATTTAAGTGATGGGTATAACAAAATTAGCACGTAATTGGTATATTAGTATCTGAATAAAAAAGTACGATATGAGAAAAAATGAGATTCAGCATTTCTACGTAACTGCGATAATAGTAATTTATTATTGACGCAAAAGTCGAATACCTAATTTGTTCAAATTAACATAATATGGGGTCGGCAAAGAAAAAAAAACACCCAACACTCTAATCAAAACATTATTATCATACACAGTATTCTTTTGACTTTATATCAGCGATCTTCAAAAGAGCTAAAGTTCGCCCGATCTACCTCTCGCTCTAGGACGTCCAATTCGATAAAAGGAATTCCCGTCTCGTCCTTATTCCACTCGTGTACTTCGGGTTGACCCTGGGTTTTCTAAGCAAGCCAAAGTTCTATCAAGCGATCGAGAAATCATCAGGAATTCTTTGAGCAGAGGAAATTCGAGATCGCGCGGATAGAGTTTTATATCTTTACCCTCCCCTTTACTTTCGCTACATTTACCGAAACTAAAAATACGACTGCGCGTATTGATTAATAGTAATGTTTTTCCAACTTCGATGCGCATATTTATATTTTTATTGATGAACGTATAGAATGAGAACGAATGCCATATACTTTCCGACGCGTGTTTGCCCTCTTTTAAAAAATATAACAACCCAGGATACACTTTTTCGAATTAGAAAAAAAATTTGTCAAGATCAACACGTAATATTGTCAGTCCAGCGTTCACGTGCAACCACGTGAGCTAGCTTTAATCCAACCGTAATGGGACATTTTTCATTTTTTTATTTTTTATTTTTTTTTTGTTCAAGCGACATTTTTCATTTCGGACACGCGCCCGACCGCAACTTTTTACCTCCATTTCCGAAACTAAAAATACGGCAGTATCGATCCCCCGGTATCCGCGGCACAACTCCCTCACCTCCTCTGCAACTACGGCGGCAGCGGCGGCGGCGTAAATATGTATCGATGAAAATTCGCCGTCCCGAATATGCCACGAGGCCTGTTTTTGCACCGCGCGTCGGTTATAATTCACGATATAGAAGCAGGCAAAAAAAACCGTCAACACACATACACACACATGACCTTACGCTCAATCACTGTAATAACGAGGGGGATGCAAATTACGATCGTGAGTCACGGCATAAGGGGAGGCTATATTTGCGCGCACGTCGCCACTGCGAGGACCTCATTGACAATTACCTTAAATCAGCCTTAATCTAAAAATAAAGTCTCGAGCGCGCGTTGTAAAAAGCGTCTGTTATAATCGTCGGGGTGTCGGTATATGATGCATATAGTATATATGCCGCGAGGTGTGAATAAGACGATAAAGAGCGGTTGGGAGGGCCGCAATTAGGAGCCGATTGCCGGACGATGAAATTAATCTGCGGGCAAACCATGATTGATAATCATCGGGGCTTCAAGGCCGAGGGGCTCGCGAGGGAGTTGAATGGGACGGCTACGTACTCTCAGTCGATCCAATCAAGCGATAGAACTGTATTTCGGTAAAATATTTATAATGGATTGGTACAGCTGTACATCTTTTTCGAATGCGCTATTTGTTCGGGATGTGACGTTAATTTAATGAATTTTTTTGATTTAAAAAATAAGTATGTAAAGGAATGAAAATATAACAACTATAGACAATAATCGTTATCGTTCCCATACAATAGTATTTACGTGTATGATCTATGTGTAATACTTAGAAATAATTAAAAGATTTTAGTATTTTTTTTACCACATAGAAGATAAAAATGTATAACAATAATTACATTCATACTATATTACTATGTTCTCACTTCTCGTAGAAGTTACGAGATGTAAACCATAATAACTCCCATTGAAAATAAGTATATTCCACACCTCTTACGCTAGCCGAAAAACAAACAAATGTATATAAATGGCGAACCTGGACATCCACAGGCGCCCAAGCCAGGGAAAAATCGTAAAACCGCGCAACAAACGACACGGCGTAGCTCGGAAAATTTAAAAATTTCTCTCCGCTGACCTAGAATAATGCGCTCGCGCGGGCGCGCTGGAAGTCATAAAGACTCTCGACGACTCCTTCTTCCCGTCCAGCTCTCGCGGCGTGAAAAATGAACGCGCGGCGTAAAACTTGAAACTCAAAGAACCGCTTCCTCCGCGCGCCAGAGAGAAAGAAGCCTTCTTTTCCCCGCGCACTGCACTTCCTCTCTCGCGACTCCGAGCGAACTTCCCCGTCTCCCTCCTCATAATGCCGCGGCGCGAAAGAAAAAAGTCTCGAGTCGCGGCGAATAAAGAAGCAGAAAGACAGACAGAGAGAGGGCGAGAGAATCGCGCAATTGCGATAAGGATCCGACGAAAGAAGCAAGGGAACAGAGTACGTATACTCGGTTCGATAACGATCAACCGCACGCGTCTTGCTATATACTCCCAAGGACAGGGCGAGGCGTGCGAGCGAGCGGAGGGGCAAGGGGAAACGGTCATCGTTCAGTCAGCCGGCGAGAGCGAAGGTCCGCAGACGCGGCGTGCTTGCATGCCGCGTGCCAGTTAACAATCGAGGCCTGCATTTATGAATAAGCCGAGAGCGCGCCGCTGCTGCCGACGCCGGTGCTGGTGGTGGTGGTGGTAAGGTCACAGACAATGAACCTCGGCCTAGTTCAGGGCCTTCCGCCCCGCTCGCGAACGCGCGGCCGGCCGGTCGATCCGGGACCGTTAGCCTTCCTCGAGGATCACGCGCACCGGGAATAAATACCGACAGTTGTTGTCTTTGGATCTGTGTAGATTTTTTGGATGAAAAGTACGATGTGTGATTAATCCTGTATATGATTCAGAAGATTTTTTATTATCATTTTATAAATAGGTAGTGATTAAATTTGAACTTGTTTTGTTCTCCTTTGTAATTTTAAAAAACTACCTTACAAAATATGTAACTTTTCAACTTAATTAAGTTATATATATGTATCTAC